>JAGFMF010011704.1:276628-363221 GCA_019455555.1 Galemys pyrenaicus | reverse complement strand
TCCCCTCAGCAGTGTACTTCTGTTGATCTGCCTGTTCTGCTCCCCGCTCTCTGTGGTGAATCCTCTCACCCCCCCACACCTCTGGCCTGTACCCCAGTCCTTGTATACATAAATAAATAAATCTTTAAAAAAAAAATTATACTGAAACACATTCCTGCTCATATATTTCTATGTTGTCTATGGCTGTGTTTCCGCTGTCGCGGGAGACTTGAGCCACTGCAACTGAGAACACATTGTTCACAAACCTAAAGTATTTATTATCTGGTTCTTTACAAAAGTTTGCCAGTTCCTGGGCTAAGACATTAAAAATGTGCATAGGATTTTGTACCAGGAGCTCACTGGAACATTGGTGAGAGCTGTTTTGGAGGCAATTCAGAACAGGTGCCGAAGTGAGACATGAGACAGTACTGTGGGCCCAGGTTTCTGACCCCATTGGGCACCTGAAAAATACTGAATGCAACTGACCCAGACGAGAGGAAATGACAGATTTCACGTTGACAGTCCTCTTTGTGTCCTCTACTTTAACAAAGTGTAGTCTAATTTAGAGTGAAAACTCCCCTGGACTATCTGGTACAGGATGTTTATACTACTTGCTTCTCCAGATAAACACACTCTTCCTCTTTCAAGAATCAGCCCTTCTAACAGCCCCCAGCTGCTTCCCTAATGTCTCTCCCACTGCCAATTCCTTCTAACACATTCTTCGTTTCCTAATGTTCAGTCTTTGCTCTGCAGGTTCTATCTGAAAATATATCCTGAAGAGTCTTTGACAATATGTAATGTTGACATGGCTTTAAAATCCACAATCACAATTTATCATCTAAATAGAATAAAAGAAAGGGTCTTATTTGGCTTAAATTACATCTAGATGCTGCCCTCAAGAATACTGCCTAGTTGGGAAGATAAAAAGTGTACCTACACAATGTATGTGTCAAAGAGGCTTAAAATTCACCATGTGGAAATCCAATATACACACAAAGTTGGAGTGAATGTGTGATGTCAGCAGACTCTCTATCCTGCCCCTTTGCTTTTTTCTGAGCTATATAAAAGGACTTTAGGGTTAAGTCCCTAATTATCTCCAATGCTAATATTCCTTAATTATTCCTTTCTAGTGGTAATTACCTGCTTTAGTTTCCTTTGTTTTCCCCAGCAATTGTTTTGGGATTCTTTCCACTGCAGTCTGCTT
Organism: Galemys pyrenaicus; assembly: GCA_019455555.1. Classification (NCBI taxonomy): domain Eukaryota; kingdom Metazoa; phylum Chordata; class Mammalia; order Eulipotyphla; family Talpidae; genus Galemys; species Galemys pyrenaicus. The sequence goes on along the minus strand of JAGFMF010011704.1, from coordinate 362,038 downwards.
TTTCTCTCTTGATAGTGTGTTTAGCTCACTTGATAGAGAAGTACTTTGAGTTGTTTGGTGTGGTGTCTCTCAATTAATCGTTCCCCTAGGCATACTTGAGTGAGGTATGGCTGGTAATCATGAGATGTCATCAGACATCATGATGTCAACAAAATATTCTGCAATTTGTGAGTCTGAACTTTTCTGTAGCCAAGGCAGTCTATAAAAAAGGGGGAATGTGGAGTTCTCAGAAATGACAACACTAAGTAGATTATGGATAGTGGCACAGAAAAAAAAAAGTTCATTCTTGATGACTTTTTCTGTGCCAAAAACTATTCTGGCACTTTTAATATTGATAGCTTGTGTATCTCACAACTCCAGGAAGGGGACACTATTAAAAATAGAAAAAAAATAGGCCTAAAGTGGAGTATTTAGCCTGGGTCTCCATATAGACTTAATCTCATGGCAGTTTCAAATATCCCAAAATTATAATCCTGAAACAACCTGGAGCTCCCTAAGTAGCACCAGTGAGATCACCTGCATTATTAAAAACCCCTTGCTTTCCCCAGAGGGCAAGCTGCTTTACCTGAAATAATCTTCTTTTGCTAAAACCTTGTCCTGCCCTCTTTGTCTCTAATTACCTGTTTTGTTTAATGCCTTAGCGTATCTGTGAGGCTACCTGTTTCATTAATTATTTAGTAAAGCCATTTAAATCTTTAAATTTGTGAATTTTAACAGTACTTATTATTCTCATTTTATGATGAGAGAACTAAGGCACAGAGCTGAAGTAGCATGCCCTCAGGAGACAGACAGCTTGCGAGCCCAGGCAGTTCCTAGTAGAGACTAGATGCTTAACTATCACAGCACTGACCCCTCACAAGCTGTTGGCAGCATCCAAGGAAGGGACTTTACTCTTGCTTTGGGAGTCTGGGAGGGCTTCATACACTGACTTATAGGCGTTAGGTGGTTCAGAATTAGGAGGGAGAAACATTTCTGATGAAGGGATAAATGTTAAAAAAGCAAAGCATTATTCTTTTTTCTCCAGTTCATGTTTGGGACTCCACTTCCCAGTGACCATGACAAGTCTGCTCAGAGTAGACACAGAGGTAATAGTGCCAGTGCCAATAAGGACAGAGGAAAGCTGAGAGAGGCGTAGAGATCTCATTCGAAAACAGCTTAGGAGCCTTCCCCTGACCTTTCTAGTTATGTGAACTGATGCATTCTCCCTTTAGGTTAAGCTGTTTTGAGCTTTGTATTTTCTTGCCAATAAAAGAGCACAAAAGAACAAAGCCTAATCGCAACCAGTTGTGATAGAAAATTTCACCCCAGAGCCTTGGGCAGAGACCCAATCCTCATTTCCCTCCTACTGGCCATGCCCAAGCAAAGTTCTTTGTCTGGCCTAATTCTAGGAAAGGTGGAGCCAGTAGGAAATCTGCAATGACTATTCACCAGGATATCCAAAAGGCCAAAAATTAATGGGAAAATGTTCATTATCATGTCCAGTAAGGAAAATGCAGGTTAAAAATATAATGATTTATGTGCTGTAAGAGAAACACATTTTAAAAAGACCCAACAACAAATGCTGGAGAAGATGTGAACAAAGAAGAACCTTATTACATGGTTGGTGGATATATAAACTGGTACAGCCATTTTGGAAAGTGGTCTGGATTCACTTAAAAAAAAAAAAAAAAAAACAGAAATACTGTATGAGCCAGCAATCCCTCTCTTGGGCATCTATCCAAAGAACATGAAACCATCAACTGGAAAAACTATATGCTCTACAATGTTTATTGCAATGTTATTTACAATAGAAAGAACACGGAAATAACCTAAGGATCCAGGGATTGGATCAAGATGTGTTTTATCTACCCAATGGAATATAATTTAGCCATAAGGAAAGATGAAATGTTGCCATTAACATAGAAGGGTTGAAGGGAACTATATGTTGTAAAGCAAGTCAGAATGAAAACAAAGCAAATAGCAGACATTTACTTAACAGACGATTTGACTAAGCAAAAATACTTATAAAGACTAGCAGACACTAATAAACACACTTTTTGAGGTTAAAAAGGAGGGAAGGATATAAGGACTGTGTTAGGGGGGAATAAAATAAAGTAAAAATTTCATTGAGTCTCTAAGCAAGAACAAGTACATGATTCTTCTTCCAGGAGGCTGTGAAAAGAAATGCAATTTGGATGTGAGAGTGTAACAGGATCGTCCCCAGGAAAGGGGGAAGTTCCAGAATCACAGTTCCACTCTAAGTGGGTGGAGCTGAGAAGGGAAAGAAGATTCTGCAGAGAGGACAGAAAGAAGGGAGGAAGAAGGAAGCAGGATGGAGAGCAGCAAGGAGACCTAGAGGAGGCACGTGGAGCAGAGGGAAATGTGAAGAAACTGCTTTTTGGTCTTGGACTGGCTGGAACAGATGTGGTTGAGAGACCCGTGGGGAAGTTAATAATGGCAGCTTTCATCTTGACTTTGAGTTTGCTCTTTTCCTCCTGGATTTGTCTGACTCTTTCTGACCCTTTTCTATGGGTCTCTACTGAAAGGTCCTTTGGACGAGTGGCAGGCTTTTGGGCCTTGCTTTGGGCTAATCCTATTTGGCTGAACTTTTACCCTCAAGGAGATGGGTAACTTTGGATGCTTAACTTAGTAACTATGTTTTTTGTCCTTTCAGTATTGTACTCTAATAGTATCAAAGTTCCTTTCCATTAAAGGTTTTATATGTTTGTCTTAATGGGGAAGATGGCAGAACCCATTCAGAGAGGGCAGGCTTGGGGGTTCTGGGGTGCTCCTCTCCCTGCCCTGTAACAAGAGGACTGGAGAGGATAGAAACTCGGAGTGGCTGTTCAGTTTTGAAGCTGAGGAGGTATAATGTTTGATCTCCTTCACTGCTACACAACATCAGTAGAAAGGCCGTTGGAAGGGAAAGGTGTGCGAGTAAAATACTAAGGTGAGGTCTGACTTAAGGTCTTAGGACTTTTGAGGAAAGGAAACACCAGGTTCCCAAAGGCAAGACGGCAGTCATCTGATGGGTGGCACTGGCTTTCCACTCTGTGGCTCTCTCTTGCAGCCTTGCACTATGTCTGTTGTCCTCACTGCTCCTTCTGGGTGGTGCAGCTAGAAACTCATTGTCATTCTGTTCACTGGCTTCCTGGGAGCAGTGCCAAGGTTTTGCTATGAAGATCGAAAAGTAAATCTCCCTTCTTTTCAAATGTGCAGAAAGCAAAGGCAAAGGGAGATTGCTAACTGTTCTGGCAGGTTGGTTGCCACCTTCTGGCGGTGTGACCTGGCACACAAATGAGTGAAAATCTAATAGGAAAACAATGCATTTGAAACTTTTCTGAAAAAGAACCTAAGCTTAAGAACAGAAGGGGACACGTGACTGACACCCAAACTGCGGTCCGTTTCTCTCCTTCCTGCCACAAATAAACACACTTAGGCTGCCTGTGAAGAGTTTTTATCACCTAGTAAATAGATCATCATCAGACACGCATTCCCTCATCCTGACCAAACTGCCCCATCAAAGGCCCTCTTTGCTGTCAGACAGAGTTAAAGTCCTATCCGTGGGGGAGGCCGAGGACCCCATGAAATGAGCTTCACTAACAGGTTGTCATGGGAAGGAAGCAAGTACTCCAACCCCAAGCAAACAATCAGAGCACCCAAGCTCACAGACTCTCATCTTCTCTGCTGGAGGTCATCACGCTCCTTGCATCTCGAAGCTTCTCTGAGCTTTGTCTGTGCAAATATGGGCAGAAATAGACAAGTGCCACCTTCACTGTCCTTGGTTCTGGATTCCTTCACCAAAAGTAGGTCACCCACTCCCTTTGCCTCCAACTTCCTGTTAAATCCTCTCTGTCTCCCATTAAGGGAGGGACAGAGCTCCTTAAAGTGTTCCCAGGTCTCTCCAGCCTTGGCAGAGGTGTAACAGGGTGGTCCCAGGAAAAGGGGAAGTTCCAAAAATCCTGGTTCCGCCCTAAGTGGGTGGAGCTGAGGAGGAAAAAAAAAATTTCTAAAGAGAAGAGAAGAGGAAGAAAAAAGAAAGATGGAGAACAGCAAGGAGACCTGAATAAGGCACATGGAGCAGAGGGACATGTGAAGAAACTGTGCTTGCTTTTTAGTCTTGGACTGGTTGGAACAAATGTGGGTGAGAGACCCGTGGGGAGGTTAGCAATGGCAGCTTTCATCTTAATTTTGATTTCGCTCTTTTCCTCCCAGATTTGTCTAACTCTTTCTGACCCTTTTCTATAAATCGCTACTAAAAGGTCCTTTAAATGTGTGGCAAGATTTTGGGCCTTGCTTTGGGCCAATCCTATTTAGCTAGACTTTTACCCTCAAGGAGATGGGTAACTTTGAATGCTTAACTTAGTAACTATATTCTTTGTTCTTTCTTTATTGTACCCTAGTTGTATTAAAGTTCCTTTCCATTAAAGGTTTTGTATGTTTGTCTTAATGCAGCAGATGGCAAAACCCATTCAGAGAGGGCAAGCTTGGGAGTTCTGGGTGCTCCTCTCCCTGCCCTGTAACAGAGGGAGGAATACCCCCCAGCCCCCAGCAGTACAAGATGCAGGTATAAGGCGTTGGCTTCTCCAGCTAGAACTGGGGGTTACAGGCCTGGGCACATTCTGCTCCCACCAAGGCTGCGAGACCAGGGTGGCAGTTGCCCATCCCACAGAGGCCCTGCCCTGGTTCAGTGGTGGGATCGTGGGCCCCTGCTTTCTCCCAGCTCTGGTCACATCTCAGCTCCTGGAGCAGACCTCCACAGGGGCTCTCTCTGCCCTGTTTTCAAGAATGCAAGATACTCAGACTCCAGAGTGTGAGCGGAAAAAATGTTAAAGGAAAAAAGAAAAAAAACGAGAAGGGAAAAACAAACCCAGAGATTTTTTTTTTATCCTTCATTACCACTGAACTGCATAAAAATAAAAGTGATCAAATTTCCAGACCTTGTGGATTACAATCACAACTTGCCTTCTGCCTAGATACCCTGCCTCCAGAGAAGCCCTGTTAGAGGAAGGGACGAAGACACCAAAATCCAGTCTGTTTAGTTGCCATTGTCCCTAGAAGAGAAGGCTGACTCCAGATGGCTCTGGGCAGACAGTGTAGTTGATGGGTGTTGGAAGATGCTGCCAGAAGCCCTGTGATTGCCCCAAGCAAATTCTCCCCTGAGCTGGTGAGGAGAGCCACTCAGCTCCCTATCTCACAGTCATCAATCATGAACTTGGAAAAATTTTCAGTTGCTAGAGCTTATTATCAACTCTTAATGAAAATATATGAGTTTCACAGAACAGTCTGAAAAGTACAGAGTGTCTGTATATGAAATGGCAAAATTGTTTGATTAGGTGCTAAGGCAAAAGTGATTGCCTGATTATAGCAGGGACAGAACAAGAGAAAGGCCAGGCAGGGAGCCATCCCTACACAGCAGATAATGGAGTCTCTGCAGCTCCAGCATGGCTGCAGCAGCCACTTCTAGGAGGTGCCAAGAGGCTTTGCTCCACTAAAGATCATAAAGTATGTTGGCTTTATATTGAATACTTACCTGACTGTGGAGACAGCTCTGTAAATGCAGTTTCATTCAATCCTTACTTTAAGCAGAGAAGTTCAATGCATTGTTCTTATTTTAGAATTGAGGAAACAGGCCCAGAGATAGGGGTTCCAGTAGGATTCATGTCCAGATCTGCTGGGTTTTAGAGCTTGGGCTCTTAACTAGGAGTTGGCAAACTTTTTCTGTGAAAGGTTACAAGACTTCACATTTTCACTTTGTGATCACACAGCTAGACCACCTTTGTTTTTTATGGTCATTGTGGTATTTGCAAGTCTTTAAAAATGTAAGACAACAATTCTCAGTCAGTAGTACTTAAAGCAGGTCACCAGCTGGATTTGACTCATGGGCTCCAGTTCTCAATTACCACACAATGCTACCATCTAACTTGTGGCCTTGGGCACTCATTCCTTCTTGCTCCATCATAGGCGTATCTTTAAAATAGGTTTACAAAGCAATCACAAAAAAAATGATAAATTGGGAAAAGGAAGAGCCACCTTAAATCAATTTCCCAGCACTCTGGAATTTTAATATTTACAATAGTTCCACTGCTTGGTGGTTTTACTTTAAACAAATCATTCCTAAACGGAAGTTGTGATAATCAAATAGTGCGCTACCTCAAATCCTTTTGGGAATAAGGCAAGTGTAGCTGAATAAACATAAATGAACAGTACAAAGTAATACGTAGCCACTCACTGGAATTAGATGTGAAAAGAGCAACATCATCTCCTAACATTAATCTACATCTTCTCTTTTTGAATGACTTTAATGGTCAAGGATAATTTTAAGCAAAAGAAGCAAAAGATAAATTATTTTATTGAATGTTTACTATGTGTACCTTATCTAAATTCAATTTTGAAGGTAGTTATTATTTTACTTAGACATTAGATATATTATTATCTCAAAACCATTAGAATCATTTAGATTGTAAGTAGCAAAGACCAGTGTCAAAGTAACTCAAGCAATAAAGACATGGCTCCTTTTGTAACAGGCTGGTCCCCAGGAAAAGAAGTTCTAGGATCCCAGTTCTGTCCTAAGTAGGGTGGAGCTGAGCAGGTATAAGAAGATGCTGGAGAGAAGAAACAAGAGGACAGAAAGAAGAGAGGCAAAAAGAAACAGGATGGAAAGCAGCAAAGAAACCTAGAGGAGGCAAGTGGAGCAGAGGGACATGTGAAGAAACTGCGCTTGCTTTTTGGTCTTGGACTGGTTGAAACAGATGTGGGTGAGAGACCTGTGGGTAGGTTAACAATGGAAACTTTCATCCTGATTTTGATTTTACACTTTTCCTCCCAGATTTGTCTGACTCTTTTGGACCCTTTTCTATGGGTCTCTATTGAAAGGTCCTTTAGACGTATAGCAGGCTTTTAGGCCTTGCTTTGGGCCAATCTTATTTGGCTGGACTTTTACCCTCAATGAAATGGGTAACTTTGGATGCTTAATTTAGTAACTATGTCTTTTCTGTATTGTTCTCTAATTATATTAAAGTTCCTTTCCATTAAAGGCCTTCTATGTTTATCTTAATGTGGCAGATGGCAAAACCCATTTAGAGAGGGCAGGTTTGGGGGTTCTGGGGTGCCCCTCAACCTGCTGTGTAACACTTTCACAACTACAACATAACATCAGACACTTATTCGAGTTGTTCAACAGACTCATCATGGACCATGGTCTAGCTGAATTTTTTATTTTAAGGATGAATTCTTTCAATGTAGGATATATGTTTTTAGTAGATTGAATGGGGAGAGAGAGGGAAGGAAAAAATGAAATAGGGGCATCTAGAAACACTTTCCCTCGCAGAAGAACCAGTACAGGAAAGTTGATGACCAGAAGAATATTGCTTGTGTTATCTACATTAATGAACAAATCACTGGCAAGAAAATGAAAATTACAGACTCTTCCTTTTGAGCAGTTGTCTCAAGATAGGTTAGATTTTCTTTCATAAGAAACAATCCCAACAGCTTCATGCTTCAGTCTTGACTATGGCCCACTGGAGGCTCTGTAACAGGGTGGTTCCAGGAAAAAAGGAAGTTCCCAAAATTTTAGTTCCGCTTTAAGTGGGTGGAGCTGAGAATAAAAAAATTTTTGCAGAGAAGAGAGAAGAGAAGAAGGGAAGATGAAAAACAGCAAAAAAACCTGGATGGGGCACGTGGAGCAGAGGAACATGTGAAAAAACTGTGCTTGCTTTTTGGTCTTAGACTGGTTAAAACAGATGTGGGTGAGAGACCCGTGGGGAGGTTAACAATGGCAGCTTTCATCTTAATTTTAATTTTGCTCTTTTCCTCCCAAATTTGTCTGACTCTTTCTGACCCTTTTCTATGGGTCTCTACTGAAAGGTCCTTTAAATGTGTGCCAGGCTTTTGGGCCTTGCTTTGGGCCAATCCTATTTGGCTAGACTTTTACCCTCAAGGAAATGGGTAACTTTGGATACTTAACTTAATAACTATATTCTTTGTTCTTTCTTTATTATACCCTAGTTGTATTAAAGTTCCTTTCCATTAAAAGTTTTGTATATTTGTCTTAATGCAGCAGATGGCAAAACCCATTCAGAGAGGGCAGGCTTGAGAGTTCTAAGTGCTCCTCTCCCTGCCCTGTAACAGCTCCACTCAGCATCATCTATACTATGGGGCCTAGACTGAAGGAGCACTGCTGAGGGAGAGTCCTGGACACTCTAACATTGGCAAGTCAAGCCTTCAGCCTGGAAGGAACACACGTCATTTCCATTCACAACGTTGTTAGCCAAGAGTGTGTATACTAATCTCCCCAACTACAGGAGGGTCATGTACCCAGGAGTGAGAACCAGAAATATTTGGAAACAGAACCAATAGCTACCACAGGGGTGAATTTGTACTACTACATGAAAAAAGAGAAGAGGAAATGAGTGTTGAGAAGTCAAGACCATGATGTGCTATATTACTAGATAGAGTAGTAAGCAGAGGCTCAAAGAAAAAAATATCCCAAAAGAGAGCAAAGAGACAATGATAAAAACAATCTGGCAGGTTGAAAATCTGAGTAAGAGGAGTTCCCAGAAAGTGAAGAGAGGTAAATTATCCAAGAAATACTTTCTGAAGATTTCTAAAAATTGAAAGGCATGCATTTCCATATTAAAGTAATTCACCAAATGTCAAGCACAATGATTGAAAATTGTTCCACAGCAATGTGCCAAAAATCATAAAATTCTGGAACATCAGAGACACAGAGAAGTTCACATAAGCTCCCAGAAAGAAAATTTTAAAAAATAGTTTGATACACATGATGTGGATACAAGATCCAGAATGGCATTAGATTTCTCAGCCGCATTGCTGAAAACCAGAAGATAAAGGGTCAAAGCTTCTACAATGCTAAAAATAGCTATTTTGAACCTAAGTTTCTACACCCAGTTCAATCTCAATCAAGTGTCCAGGTAAAATAAAACATATTCAGATGTACACTGCCAAGACAGTGATGAAGGGAACATTCAATATAACAGCTTGGGAGAGAACAGTCAAAGTTTTAAAGTAGTAAATCCAGAATAAAGTCGGTCAGAAGGACCCATAGCAGATTTTTAAAAGTGATTTTTAAAAATCAAATATCTAATGTTCTTAAATAGACTGAATTAGATTTTTATACCTGGGGCAAAAATTAAGTTTGCATTAATATGTACATGAAAACTAAATAAAAAAATTTAAATGAATTCTTACCTCTAGGCAATACAGTATGTCAATCAAAAAAGGAAAAATTATCACTGGCTACATGGAGTGGGTATGATTAGCACCTACAAAGTCAAAGCAAGGCAAACCCTGTGTGTAGCTCAAATGTAATAGAATTACATTAGAAGACTGAAAGAATAGGGACTGGGGTTTGGTGTTTTAAGAACAGGAAAAAGAGTGAACATGAGCTAATCTTTATCTTCCCTAATGGGAAGTGGAGCGATAAAAGCTAAAACTGAAAAAACAAAATCAAGAAACCACAATGTAAGCATGTTAGAGATATAAAAGTAGATACCAAAAGAATCAACTAAAATAGTTGAAATGGTTACTTCAAAGAGCAGGAAAGGGTGATGAAGGCATAGGGGTGACTAATTTCTGCAAGAAGTCTTCAACTATGACTAGAGGCGTGCATTCTTTGATAAAATAAAAAAGAAAAAATTTAAAATATAGAATATTAGACTACTCAGTAAGTAGCCTTGTAACAAGAGAAATTTAAATTATTTACAGTCTCTTCTGCAACCACATTAGTTTCCATAGTACATATCAGTTCGGCACATATCAGTACTATTAGTAGATAAAGTTAATCATGTCAGTTTAAGGTGGAAGTTATTTTCCTAATCAAATTTAACCAGCAAGTTAAAGTCTTTGCAGTCAAGTAATAGCAAATGACCACAATATATGTTAAGACATCTCAATTCACAGTCTGAAAAGGAAGATAATTCTATATACACAGGGTCTGTTAAATGTGTTATAGGGTAGGGAGGGGGCACCGCAGGACCCCCAAACCTGCCTGCTATAAATAGGTTCGGCCATCCACTGCATCAAGACAAAACATATAAGACCTCTAATGGAATACAACTAATACAATTCAATACAACTAATGAACAATACAGAAAAGACAAAGAATATAGTTACTAAAGCAAGCACCCAAAGTTACCCATCCCCTGTGAGTAGAAGTTCAGCCAAAGAGGATTGGCCCAAAGCCGAGTCTGAAAGCTGGCCACAAGTCTAAAGCACCTTCCAGTGGGAACCCACAGAAAAGCATCAGAAACAGCCAGACAAGTCTGGGAGGAAAAGAGCTAAATCAAAATCAAGATAAAAGCTGCCATTGTTAATCTCCCCATGGATCTCACACCCTCATCTATTCCAACCAGTCCAGGACCAAGAAGCAAATGCAATTTCTTTACATATTTATCTGCCCCATGTGCCTACTCCAGTTCTCCTTCTTGCTCTCCATTCTGCTTCCTTCCTTCTCCAGTCTCTCCTTTCCAGCCTCTTCTCTCCTTAGCTCCACCCACCCTTGAGTGGAGCAGGGAATCTGGAACCTCCCCTTTTCCTGGGCATCACCCTGTTACAAATTCACATTTCCCTCTTGATTTAGTTTGCTAAATGCTCATCATGAGGTTCTCCCAATCTTTGCACACTTTCCATTAGCAATCTCAATTCTTCTCTATCAGGATTTTTAATTTTTTTTTTTTTTTGGTAGAGTGCTATATTTGCTGTAATAAGCCATTATTTACTGGGCATTTAAACTATCTTTTAAACTACACTAGTAGTTTTTTAGGATCCTTGTTGTCTTTTTAGTGATGTGGTTAGATTTTTTTTTGCATGGCAAGATTTTTGCATGACATTCCCTCTTGATTTTTTTCCCCATAATCCCCATCATTTTTAGTGTTATTTTATACAATTGGACGGTTTCCAGAAAAGTTTTGAGTTATAATAGAAATTCTTATACCTATTTTTACTACCATAAAAAATGATTTAACATCTAAGGATTCTTTCAAAAACTATAAAAACATGTTGTAGACAGAATTCTAAGATGCCTCCTGGAGTATAATCCTTATAAAACACCTTCTGCTTGAGTGTGGGTGGGACCTTTGAGTTTAATAAATATCACTCCTTTAATGAGGTTATGTTAAGTGCTAACGGCAAAGGGATTTTTGTAGTTATCATTAAGGACACTAATCAGTGACTGAGTTCACTGAGTTCCCTGAGTTCACCCAGGGAAATTACCCTGGGTGAACCTGCTTTAATCAGGTGACCCTCTAGAAGACAATGTGTCACCAGTCGAGATCCTCCTGCTGACCTTGGAAAAGAAAGCCATCAGGAATTCCCCAGCTACAAGAAAATTAATTCTGCCATTGAGACTGGAAGTGGATGGGATGCTAAACCCCAGTCCCAGCCAACACTTGGGTTGCAGCCCTAGAGCGTAGGCAGAGCTAAGGCATGTCTGGATTCCCAGTACTGCAAGACTGTGAATAATAAACCTGTATCTTTAAATCTTCTGTTAGTAGTAATTTGTTACACAGTAATTGCAAAAACTAACAAATACATATTAAAAATTTGTTTTATTCTGTTCTTTTCATTATCTTAGTTTGGGGTAGTCTTTCCTTAAGAAGACATGGGACTCAGAACCTGTAATAGATAATTTTCAATACTTCAATTTCATATTTTCAAGTTTCTATATGATAAAAGTTACCATCAATAGTGTAAAAAAACCCATAACACACTAGAAGAAATATTTTTAGCATACAAACTTAATCACAGTGGGTGTAGATGTGATTACAGACTAGAAACCCTCGTCTCCTTCATGGCACAAATGAAGGCTGGGATGGGCATGGATGATGCAGGATACACTTGAGTTTTTCCTTACTATCCTGACTAAAAAGCTGGGTCAAAGATCTGATCCCAAGTTCAGAGTTGGACTCTGAAAATATTTTCCCATAAAAATGAGTTAGTAGCCTATTGAATCCATAGCATAACAAACACATGTAAGCTGACAAGAAAGCATTCCTCCCCAATCTCTACCAGAGGTGGTGAGAAGAATTCTGCTAAAATGAGAATCTATTTCCTGCAATAGATGAAGACATTAAAGCTATAAAGCCATATGAAGATTGGTTGATGAGGAGGTGTGGGAGGAAAGGGTGTGTATGGGTGTTATGGTGCTAGGTTGTAATTGAGCATAATGCCCTACATGCATTATGTAAAGTGTTGGATATTAAATTTACTTATCTGGACCACTTAAAATTTAGTAGCATTTAAATTCATTGGAATGAACAGGATACAAACTGTCAATTTACTGGAAAGTCGGCATTATTTCTATTAAGGGGAGAAAGAGATAGATGTAGTAGAAAACAAAATCTAAAATCTAGGTTTACTTGTTTAAAACATGTCTTTTCCAAGCAAACTCCTGGGGACAGTATGCATTCATTTGGTTTTCATTTCTATCCACAATAAATCACAGCCTGAACCTGAGATTTTAATGATAATAAAATGACTTTGGAAGTCTGGATAAATTTAATCAACAAAATTAACTTCTCTATGGACTGTGTTTATAAAAGCAGGACACTGACCCAGATATTTTGGGAGATTTTTTAACACCAACACTTGGATTTTAGCATGATTTAATTTTCTTTGGGAGATATACTGAATCTTTGAGCGTGATAGTTAGGGCTGAATGATCACATTCCCACATAATCGCTCTCATAATGCCAGGGGAATAAGCAAAATACTGGAGGCATGAGAGCATTTTGGGTGAAATTTCTGAGGTTTGGGCCATTACACACGTTGAATAAAAAGGAAAAAGCAATTATGCAAATTATTTAGGCTTTTCCCAAACCTCTCACCTGAAGTAACCAGATCATTACAAAAGATTTATTTTGTATTCTGGGGAGCATTTTGTATGTGTGTTTGAATCTTTTATAGGAATTCTTCCATTTCCCACTTTTGTTTTCTTGTGTGGAACTATTTCAAGGCCAAGAAGGAACCTACACAGAATTCTAAGAAAGTGTGTTAGAGTAGAGGCTTGGATCACAGATCAAGGCCCCAGCGTTTGGGGAAAACCTCAATGAACTGAGTAGCCAGCAACTTCTTTATTTAAAGACAAGGGACATTAAAAACATTTCTTTGTATTTTAGAGGCTAGTCAAGAAATTAATAGACAACACTTTACGGCACGCAGGCCATTGGGCTCAGTTACAACTTAGCACAATAACACACAGTCACCCCTTCCCCCTACACCGCCTAGTCAAACGAACCTTCAAAGGTAAGAAACTGTGAACTTCTTTTGGCACCTTTTAAATGCTAAATGTCAAACCCTCCTTTAGTCTCCAGGGGCTGCTACCATTTCGGTCTGTCACAGGCTGCCATGGAATCCCGTGTGAAGTAGTGGCAACCATGCTTCCAGGGGACGATGAGGTCCATCTCGACTTGGGGATGAAGAAAGGATTTTTATTGCCTTAATTTATGAAAGTGGATCGCTACTGAGGGACTATCATAAGAAAACAACCGAATTCAAGTGACCACATTTGGGGCTATGTTTATTTTAATTTGATGGTTTCAGCTGAATCTGCTTGTTTGTTCCTTCTTGCAGTCACGCACCCACCATTTCAAAAACAGAATAGAAGAAACCAAGCAAAACCAAAGAAGCCTAGACACTTCAAGGCAGGGAGGCAGATGCATGTGCTCCCTGTCCACAGAGAGCTCTCCAGAATAGCCACAGCCTTCATTCTCCCTGCCTGTGATCTAAAAGATATATTCTAAAAGCTGAGGACTGAGATGCATTTAAGAATTTTTTCATGCTTTGGGTATTAAGATTATCTCAGAAGCATTAGCTTCTTGGTTCCATTGCTTAAAATAGTTCAAACTGTTAAAAACAAAACAAAAAGTCCAAAATAGTTATTTATGCTAAATCTTGTCACCAAACTTAGGTGCAATTACAGTTTTGTCTCTCCCAGAATTGAAAAACTTAAGCCAATTTATCAGAAATTTCCAGACTGCACTAGTTAATATGCCTACCAGGCCACTGCTATCCCCTAAGGGAATCTAACCTTGCAATAACCAATGTACTATCTGTTAATATAACTCCCTGGTTTCTGTTCCCTTCTGCCTATAAAAGTATTTCATTTTGTTCCTCTTCAAAGTTTCTTCCTATCTGCTAGATTAAATGCTGGCAGATAAATAATCACTGGATAAAGCCAGTAAGATCATCAAAATTTATTCACTTGAATTTTGTTTTTTAACAATATCCCTGTTTTAAGAGATTCCAACTTGGACTGATTATCTAGAAAGTCCTGATTTTAACCTAACACTAGAAAACATAATTCAGCCCCATGTACAAGAATCTTAAATAAAAGAGAGGGAGAGAGTGTGTAGCACTCTAGCACTCTAGAAATTAATTGATATGTAAGTAAATTACAGACATGACCAGCAATATATAACAATTACAAGGTTAACAATATTAAAATGTCTACAATATTAAAAGAATAAATTCATCTTTCTATATTTATAAAACAATCATAAATGAACCTAATATATTTTTCATGGAACCCCAATCATCTGTAAAATATTATACAGCACAATATAATACTATTATAAATTTAATATAAAATATGCCAGCTTTAAACATTTAATCTGCCTTTGTAAAATTAAGATACAATTGATCAACTTAGATGTCCTAAAATGAAAAAAGATATATTAACTTGGAATGTCTGAAATGCACCGTTTTTTTCTCCATAAACTGTCTAGTAGCAAACAGAATTCAGAATCTTGAAACAGTGACTAACAGTGACTAATTTGAAAAATACAGCCTGCAGTTCTGTTACTCACCACTAGGCGACATGCCCATTCATAGAAAATGCTGAGTGCTCAGAAAACTCAGAGAAGTTTAAATTTTTAAGCCTGAGTTCTGTCTGAAAATAATGCTAGATGGAAAGACCGACATTTTTTATATTAATTATTTATTAAGTGCCTTATGTCTACAATATGCTGCCTTCTGCTGTTAGCTAGCAGGCCACAGATTCTGTGTGAGAGGCCTCGTTTAGTTTAAAGCTGGACTATCAAGCAGTTGGGTGGCTGGCTGTGGCCATCAGGAAAAAGCCTGTTTGGTTGGGGTTTTTCGTTTCCTTGAAGTGCCATTGCTTTATTATCCTTGTTAGTATGTTGGAAGCATTGAATCTCTTCGAAGGTCCAGACATAGTCACTGCTGCAGACCCACCACCAAAGCACCTATAGTCTTCCACCAAGTCCCTCGTGCTCTCTCCCCAACCCATTCTTGCTCCTCTTCCTCCTTTCCCCCCTGGATGCCTCAGATCTATGGTCAGCTTTCAAGGTTTAGTTTAAGGTCGGATTCCATTGTGTATAACACATCTCCTTGATCCATTTAGCTGTTTGTGGGCACTTAGGTTGTTCCCATTGCTTGGCTATTGTTTATAGGGCTGCAATACAAATGGAGTGCAAGTTTCCTTTCAAACTCGTGTTTTTTTATACTTTGGATAGATAAGTAGGAGCGGAATTGCTGGGTCACATGGCAGGCCAATTTTAATTTTTTGAGGAACCTCCATACTGCTTTCCCTGTAAATGTTAAAGTCAAAAGGACAGCTGGCAGTGGGGAAGGGACAAAAGGGTATGTACATGCTTCACTTGATCACATGTAACTTGGACTTCTATGCTCTTGAAAATCTGTGTTCCTAAAGGAAAACTGACCCCCAAGTGGGCCAGTCTTAAGAAAGTGTAGTTGCGATGTAAGTGATATGAACTATTTCAACATCAACTGAAACTGAAAACTGGTGAAACTGGCCTGAGTTCTTCTGTAATCTCTCCTCTGCATCCCCTAGAAAGTCATTCCCTCTCCCTGCTGGAAACCTGTGTCTTCAGGCACTGTTGGCTTCCCTGACTTGACTACATTCCAGCTTCTCCCAGGTGGAGATAATTTTTTTTTCTCACCCCTTTCCACCAAAATATAGCAGCCTGGTATCCTCTTCTAGGGCTAATTTCCACCTCAGAAGGGAGGAGCGGTGAAGGCATTAAGCCTCATTGGGAGGTCTTTAGCAAATCTCATTTGCATTTTAATAGAGGTCTTTTAGGCCTGGGTAGAGAAGTTAATAATGGGAGTTTCCTGAGAGACCAGCGAGGAGGATAAATTAGAGCACCCCTGACATTTACTGCAGGGACCTCTTCCTTGCTATTCCCTTAATGTTCTTCCCCCAAATACTTCCAGAAGTCAATGTGGTCAGTGGTTCCAAAATCTTCCCCCAGCATTTTGTGTCACCTATTTACACACCTAGCACATAAGACACATACCTGTCAGGGGTCCTGATAAAGCTTCCCTATCTTACTGTATCAAGTCCGTCCCCAGAAGCTGCTGAGCACAGTCCTCTGGCACCCCTACACTATCCCTTCAATGACCAGGGGCAATGACAAGAATAGTCAGGGGCACAAAGGAGAAGGGCAGGGAGAAAAACAGTTTGCTTCTTAGACTCAGGAGCAGACTCACACTGGACACTTTTTCCTCCTGCAGTGTGACCAGATGCTCTGCAGCCTCCCCAGGGTGCATTGGAAGTGATAGTGTTAAAACTTCAGTCTCCCTAGCTCTAAGAAACCACTTGCAAAGTCAGGAGTAATTCTTGTAGTTTTTCTCCCCTGCTCCACACATTTCTGCAAATCCCCAAGGTGTGTCTCACACCTGCCAGGAAGAAGTCTGGTTGCCTCTCTGCGAGCCTGTATCCCTGAGGAGGTGTCACTCTGCAACACCATCCTGCTTCACAGGAAAGCTGCTACCCACACTGGCCCTGCTCAGCAAGCTGGCCTCTGTAGAACATTTCTGAAAAGAATGCTTTCACTTCTAGAAAGGGATGCCAGGCTTCCAGAGTGAGCTTTCTTGGAAGTCTTAACCTAGTCCAAATGCTACCATGGAAATCCTCCCCCAGCTCAGGCCCATGTCCTCAGGAGGACATTATAGTAGTTATCAACAATGCTTTGTGAAAGTTTCTTACCAGAAGCTGAAACTGGCCTCAGGATGTTCTCCTCTAACTTAAAGGAAAGAAGACTTCATCCCTTGCTAAAGTGAGATGCTGCAAAGGAGGCAGGGAAGAAGGGAGAAAGAGATGGTGTTGGAGTGTATTAGAGGCTCACTGTGTGAGTTCATTCCTGGTTTCAAGTTCAACAGTGTTTGTTGATGGGAGCTGAATGCCTGATGTCGCCAAAGGCATTTTTTGATTGTTGATTACTATAGGCCTTTACAATTCAGATGCCCAGCACTTTTTAAGGGGGGGTTAAAAGTCCTTACTTCAGTATTAATGTTGGTGAATCTATTACAGAAAGGTCAAGACACAGGAGCTTCCCACTCAACATTATAAGTATCCCATGATGAAGTGTTTGCTACAGTCTCCAGTCCTTTAACCCAGTCTTCCTTCCAGCAGGAGAACCCCACTGATGGTAAGGAGGATGCTAAAACATGCGAGGTCATGGCTGTGACAAATACGATCTTCTTGACCAAACTTTAGTCTTCTCTAAGCCCTCTTTTCAACTAGGCCTCATTCTTTGGTCCTGTCCTTGACCTACCGAAGTCAAGCTTAGCAAAAACTTCTGTGAATCATCTCCCAATACTTAATACCTCATCACTCATAATATTTGATTAAGTACCTCATCCTCCACCTTCGATGTCTCAGTCCTTTATCTTCCTTACGAAGAACCCTGTTAGGTCAGTTTAGCAAAACCTCTCTACCTTTGATATCTCTTCTTGGCAATTTTTCATCCACTGACCCTTTCACTCTGTTGATTATAAATCCCCACTTGTCCTTATTGTACTCAGAGTTGAGCTCAATCTCTCTCCCTTATTACAATTGAGTTGACGTCTATGGCAGTTACTTGAAAATTGCCATTTTAATAACAGAGAGATTAATTTTCTTTTTAATAGCTGACACCCTTGTCCAAAATGTTCTGCAAATCCTGGTCAAGTCCAAAAGGAATCCCTGCACCTTAGAGAATTATCTGGCTGGTTCTTCATAGACAGTAACTCTACAGTAAGCACTACTACCCAGATCCAATTCTTTCAGGAAAAACTAAAAGACTCAATGAAGTGAAAACATTGAGCATTTTTGTTCTGGTTATAAGAAAGAAGACATCCCTTATTAGCTTACAAGAGTGGCACACTTAGCAATTCAGATATTAACATGCCTTGGATAGTCTGGAAACAAAGGTAGGATACAGACATTAGCCATCTTACTTCTTTGAATGGGTTCTGAGGATGGAGTAGGAACAGCAGAATAATTAGGCCCCAGATATCAGAAGCAAAATAAGATAGTAGTATCACAAAACATAATATGCAGCGCCCTATAGTATCTCTCCTTCCAAAAAGGAAGACAGTAAGTGTTCCTTTGTAAGGAACCAGGACTGTAAGGACCTGGGATGCATCAGGTAGGCTATCCAGGGAAGGAATTCTGGGAGTTGGAGCCTGGAAAGGTCATTATTGGAAACTAGGACCAGGGAAGAAGTTGTTATCCCTGGTTGCTCTCAACCTCCATCTATGATACTACCAACTCTGAGATTATATAGACTGTCATTGTGACATCTCAGAATCAGAAGGAGTTGTGTCTGGGATCTTGATGCAGGGAGAAAAGTCATCAGAATCAGGTGGCAGAGGGAGAGATTTTGGTTAATCCAACTCATAACCCGGTCTGTGCAGTCTGGAACATTACAGAATATAAAATATAGAAGACACATCAAAAGACCCACACAAAGACAGTATCCTATTAAGCACCAAGAACAAAAGTTTAGGTGAGGTGAGAGAGGCTTTTGCAGGACCTGTGAAGAACATACTAAGAAGGGAGAGAGAAATTGAAATTCTCCACTCTCTTAGAGGATGTATTCTTCAGGACTCTTGGTTCCAAGTGACAGTAACCCAGACCACTTCAGAGGAAAAAGTAATGTAGCTTACAGAAATGAAAAGTACAGGAGTAGTGCCCATCTCAGGAAAAATTAGATTCAGGACACAAAGGATGTCTGGAATATATCGTGCTGGCCTACTTTCCCTTCCGTTGGCTTCATTCTCGGCAGGTGACTTCTCCCCTCATCAGGTAACAATAGTCATCAGCAGCTCCGGCCTGTCATTTAATAATCCCAGCAGAAAGAACAATATGTCTTTTCAACATATCCCACAAAATCTCAGGTGCTGATTCCAATTCATGCAACTTGCCATGTTCCAGTCCTGGGGCTTATCACCACACCAGAAGAATGTGTGTCCAGACGGGCCACACCTAAGTTAAGAGCTCGCCTCTGACACTCGTAGAGGGAGAGAACTCTACTATGACTGCATGGAATGAGAGTGGGTGGGTGAGTTAGATCTCTGAAGGAAAACATGCAAGTTGTAATTCAAAAAATGAATGCTGGCAGGCAAAACCAGTGTTCACTGAGCAGCCTCTAAAGCCTCCCCTTCCACAAATTGTATCACAGTTAAATACTGGAACTCTGAAGACACACAAAGAAGGAGTGACTCCTTATGACTTCTTAGTGTAGATTTGGAAAATGGTTTCATTCTTATGTCCTTCAGTTTTCTCATCACCCAAGGGGATACAATCTAAAGTGTGGGTATATTGGGAGAGTGAACTGAGATAAAAGTTCACTAATTCTAAGATATTAATAATCCCTCTCCCCAACTTTCCCCATGACCCCTAGCTTTGCTCCAACTGAATAACTATAATGATCCTTTCTATTTTCTTCACAGCTCTTTTCCAAATCCTTGTATACAACAGGCAGCCAGCCAACATGTGTTGAATCAATGATGACAGAATTAATAAATTTCTAGTGAATTTCTAACTCTTCAAATGTCAGCTCCCAAGTCTTAGCAAACATCATTAGTCATTTCCTACTCTTTACCTATTGGCATTTTATTAACCTGTTTCAAACATTCCACTCAGCCAAAATGAGAACCGGGACTGTGTGTGCTCACCTCTGGATCCCACTGCTGTCACGATGCCTGGCACCTAGCATAGGGCATGTAGCTGAATAAAAAAGTTCACGTTGTCCAAATTCCTCATATTATAGATGTTGTCACAGAGGCCTGGAGAGGTTAAGCGATTTGCCTAAAGCCACACAGCTTATCAGGTGAGCCATGACTTCTAGTCCAGAACTCTTCCTCCTTCATACCACCAGGAGTCTGTCTGGTTCTCTTATTTTGCCATGAGCAGTGCACATTGCTATGGATATAAAGAGACTTTGGTTCTCTAATAAGTAAAGCGGTGTCTTCAATATGGGAGGTTATAAGTGCAGAATTAAGTCCCAATTAAGAATTCTAGATTCATGCACTTACTTCATCCCCCATAATAAAGCAAGTTTAGCCTCGGGCTTTTTCTTTGGCAAAACATCTATTTCTTTCCAAGAACACAAACAGTGTTTACTCCCACCCAGTTCTCACAACACATGCACAGCCAATACCAAGCTGGTGATGAGGAGGCCACCAGGCTTTACCTGAACTGCATACTGAAAGGTAGAGCGCACAGCACTGGGTTCATTCATTCTTCCTTCATTTCTATCTTATCCTCCATCCATAGGAAGAGGCCCCAAAAGGAGCCAAACCAGTCTCTCCTTCCCTAAATCCCAAACCTAATTTCCCCAAACCCAGGGGCCCTGCCTAGTGAATATCTATTAAAAACAGTATCTTACATTAACTCACATCAGCCAACATAGCATAAAGATTTTTTCATTTATTTGCTTAACAAATATTTTGGTAAGTGCTATGTGCCAAGCACTGAGCATATCAAGACAAATAAATGATCACGAAGAATGTATGTTTGCAAAGACATCCAAACAATCCACTCGTGACATTTACTTAAAAATATCCAAGCACAGAAACTTTCTCTTTCACCACCACGCAACCCAGTAAAATTTAATTCAAGTAATCTTTTGAAGAGTTTGTTATTAGTACCTTGTTAATTAAGAGGAAATGTTCTTTCCAGGTAAATTGTATCTTTGACCACCAAAAGAGGTGTTCTTCTTAAAAATAAAAAAAAAAAATAAAACAGCAGGTGGGTTCAGATAACTTTCTAATGTTGGTAGAAAGAAGGCTGAGGGAACATGCTCACTGCTTAATACTAGGAGGAAAAAAATCCTTCTACATTTAAAGTATGCTGAATGTTTTGATGTACAAAGGAAGCAAAACATAAAATTCTATCAAAAATCTCTTTCGGAGGGGCTCAGAAGAGCCAGTGCAATTTTCCTCAGGACCCAGATCCCCAGAAACTATATCTCAATGAATAATGGATATGCATAAAGCATTTTGCTTCCACGTTCATTTTCATTGACTTCACTCATTTTGCATAGTTAATGACCCTAACTTCTTAATGTTAACTGTACTTCTAGAATATTCCTCAGTATCCGAAATTTCCTTCCCTATAAGGCATAAGAAAATATTCTTTCTACTTTTATATAAAGAGACATTTTGAATTCTTATTTATTCAAATATCTACTTTTTGAGTGAGCAAACTAGGGCCCAGAGTGGTTTGCTCAAAAGCATGGAGCTAATTAGCACTGGTGTCAAGACAAAAATAAGTCTTTTAACTCCATGTTGAAGTTACTCTTAAAAGAGTTAACTTCCCATATTTCTTGAAATCTATATAATAGTCTACCAATTATTAAGGGTCAATTATGTACCAAGTGTTTTATTTTTTTCTTTCAGCCATACATGAAACCTCTAAGACATGAGTCACTAGTGGATATCACTGAAGTATTTAGATATGCCAATATGCAGTACTTAAGGTGTACTGAGTACGTCCTATAGTTATCTCTAATTTCACCAAAATCTGTACTCAAGTCTAAATTTTTTTTGCTCCTTAATAGAAATAACAAACTTGGGCCTCCCTGGTGGCACAAGTGATTAGCACCACACTATGAAGCATCTGCAGCCACTGCAGCACAAGTTCAATCCCCAGCCAGGGAGCTGACCTACATGACACAGCAGACCTCTCCTGCCTTGCCCACTACTCCCCTCAACAGTGTATTTCAAAGTGCCTGTTCTATTCCCCACTCTATCTCTGGTGAATCCTCTCAACCCTGCACCTCTGGCCTGTATCCCAGTTCTTGTATACATAAATAAATCTTTAAAAAAAAAATAGGAGTGACAAACTTAAGTTATGATAGCGATAGTAACAATCCAGTAATATATTGGGAAATATTCTCTGTATCATCATGGAACAACTTATTCATCTATCTCATAATATATGTTCCTCCGAGGAAGGCTTAACGCTTAGCTGATCTCTTTTATTATGGTTGATATTGAGAATTTTTTGTGTCTGCTATTTTGGTGTTAGTCAAGGGAGCCATACTGAAACTTACTGTGCAGTAGCATCATCTCATTTTCATCTACATCACCAACCAAGACTAACCTCATTCCAAAAGTAGAAAGTAGGAACTTGTATGAGAAGAGCCTCAAAAGCACACTTCTTGCAACTTTTAGACTTTTCTGGACAGCTCTGTAAGACCAGATCACGACAACAGTAATAAACTTGGACAATTAAAATACAAGTTGTTCCTACATGAGCACTAAGAAGAATCCAGATGCCAGAGTAAATCCATTCTCTATCCCCCTAGAGAAAAAAAAACAATTTCAAGTACTGACTCTGAATCCATGGAAACATGATATATACATGGAGACATTTCACATGCTGATCAAATAGTAGAGAAGGAAGGGCTCAGTCTCCAATGAACTGGAGGGTGGCATCTCATCTCTCATGTATCACCCTGGCACCCTGGAGGACCCCAGGATGTTCAGCTTGGCTGCACACACATGCACAAGCAGAAGACTTGCAGACTGTGCTCAAGGGGATGCAGCTGCACACTCTGTTCACATGCTGCTCTGCTTAACCAACCCAAGGCACTCGTGAAGGAGCTGCCAGTGGAGATATCCAGCCTAACCTGCAGGTCAACCACGTCTGGTCCTAAAACAAGCAGTGCAAGAACAAGAAGAAATCCATCTTTAAAGTAACAACTGTACCTGCAGCACAATAAGAAGTGGCAACTCTTTGCTGGAAGTCACAGAGAGCCCAAAGCAGCATGGTTGTGCAAGGCCAAAAAGTTGGGGCAGGTTGTATCTTCTTGATATGGCTCAAGCCTGCAGGGTCTAACCTAGATACCACTTGATGACAGCAACTCCACTGGCCACCAGAATGTCCTGTGAGGCTGTAGTCAAGGTACAGCGGTACCAGCAGTAGTGGAAATTGCTCAGCAAGTTACCCAATGGAGTGACCTGGACCAACCCGCCTTCTAGCAACTAGTCTTCTTATTGGAATCTGGTTGCAAAAACAGAAAAATAATCAAAATGGCAATTGTATTGCTCTAGCAGTGAAGTGACTTCAGTCATCACAGATATTGCAAACAGCATGATGCCAAGTCCCATAGAGATATGAGGGAAACCTGGTATTCTTGCTTCCTGAGATGCACCCATGTTCAGGTCATTCCAGTTCTGAGAACTCTGTAACCTTGATAATTATTCTTATTTAAAGAACAGAGAGAAGCAGTCTGCATAGCCAAAAGCACCAAGAAGTAACTTGCTTTCAACAAACTCTAGAGCACTGCTCTGTGAGCTTCTGTTATTTCAAAGCCGTATTTTGAGATTTCCAAGCTTAACTCTGATTCCCCCTCTCCCTCCCACTGTCTGCCCACCACCACTCTGTCATGTCCCCTTGGCTCCCAGTACCCCACCTCAGCACAGTGAAGGCACAAGGCGTGTGCAGATCGCTGAGTCCAAGCTATTCTGGGTGGGCTGCCCTAAGCCAGTCTGCACGCCCATGTTCCTTTGCAGGGAGGGCCTCTAACTGGCAAGTGGATAGTGACAAACCAAAGGAAAAGTCACTCAATTTCCCATAGCACGTGAGGGCTGAGAAAAAAGTAGAAATGAGACTTTCCTTGAAAATGTTTTAAATGATCAGTTGACAGAGGACCAAGTGTAAGAGCATCTGAGGAAATTAATCTATTGTTATTTAATGTGAGAACAGCAGTCCATAGTAGGATGAGTACTTTGAGCTTAGGGAAAAAATAATAACACCTCCCCCTAAAAAATTTTTTTAAAGTAGAGAAGACCAATTCAACCTGAACACCAAGGCTAGGTTCCACCTCATTCCTCCCGCTTGAGAAAATAACCCGTGGTTCAATAGCTGAGAAGGGCCTATTGGATTCACTGATACTGAGGGCCCTGCTTATTTTCAAAAGTACACCAAGATAACAGAAAAGCTAAAACCAAAATATTGGACTAAAGTTAGACACCGGAAAAGATGTAGACAAGATAAAAGTTAAGTACATAGAGTCATAAATGGGTCAGTCTAAATATTAGTAATTTCTGGGATGTTTTGTACAAATTAGTCTCATCTATTACATACAAATTCTTGTACCTTATCTTGACATATTGAGGTTGAGTCAAGCTATTTACTAAAATCTACAAGCCATTCTCTACCACAGTTGGACCAATATACACATATACATATTAAAGCAACATTAACATCTTTCAAAAATTATATACAAACCAACTAATACTGGAAATAGTCTCAATCAAGCAAAAATTGTTTAGAAAAAAATGCCTACTTATCTGGTGAGGAGAAAAAGTTAGGTCCCTATTTCAAACTAAAAACAAGATTAAAATTCCAGGAGGACTAAAGATTTAAACAAACCAAAAAAAAACCTATAAAACATACTAAAGATGTTATTCCTGGCTGTGGTGGTTGGAAAAATTAGAAGATCCTCTCCCCAAAATGTAAGTATAGAAATATTTATGCTAAAAACAACAAGGTTAGGACTGGAAATCAACACAAAACAATCAATAAACTAAAAAATATTTATTCATAAGAACCTATTCAAACTACCTATCTAAACAGCAAGAATCTGAGGCTTCTCCTCTGAGTTCTGATCCCCCACCAGAACTCAGCTGACAATAACAGTAGGTTTTACTATTAAGGCACAGAGGAAAATCAACAATCTTGCCACCAGAGGAGTAGATTCGATTTGGGGTAAAGTGTAAAAACTCTCACTAGTGGTGTTTAGCAAAAGCTAAAGGAGGTCATTAACACTAACCTGGCCCTATAAGAAATATGACAGGGTCTTCTTTCAACTAACTTGAGACAAGGAAGCATATGAAAAAAAAAAATCTTGGTAGTAAAGGCAAATACAAGAAAAGGTAGTGAATTAACTACTTACAAAACTAACACAAATATTATAAGACAAGCATAGAAATGCGAAAACAAGGGCCTCCCTGGTGGCACAGTGGATTAAGCAACACACTGTGAAGCAAAACCGCAGTCACTGCAGCACGGTTCAATCCCTGCTGCCGGCCAGGGAGGGGACCCACATGGTGTAGCACACCTCTCCTGCCTCGCCTGCTGCTGCCCTCGGCAGTGTGTTTCAGTTGGTCTGCCTCTTCTGCTCCCCACTCTGTCTCTGGTGAATCCTCTCACCACCCTGGACTCTGGTCTGTACCCCAGATCTTGTATGTATAAATAAATAAATGTTTAAAAAAAAAGAAATACGAAAACAGATACAAAATATGACACTAAAATGTAATAGATAAAAATGTACAGTTTTAAAATTATATCTAAACACTAAAGCAAATCAGCAATCCACAAAGGAAAAGAGCAAGAAAAGGAGAGGAAAAGAATATGAAAAAAAGCACCAGAAAATAGTTAACAACATGGCAATAAATACATATCTACCAATAATCATTTTAAATGCAAACTTTTCTATAAAGGACAGAGAGGATGAGTGGATAAGAAAACCAGACTCATCTCTTTGCTGCTTCCAAGAGATCCACTTCAGAATGAAAGAGACACAGATTGAAAATGAAGGTGGGGAAACTGGTATTGTCATACTTATCTCAGACAATTAACATGAAGGAAATTAAAACATCAATTCAAAAAGATATGCACCTCTATGTACAATGCAGCATTATTCACAATAGCCAAGATGTTGAAACAATCTAAGTGTCCACTGATGGATTTATAGATAAAGAAGACATGATCGATACAAACAATCCATTACTATTCATTCATACAAAAGAATGAAATTTTGCTATTAGTGACAACATAGATAAACTTTGAGGGTATTATGCTAATGAAATAAGTAGGACAGTGACAAATACCATGTGATTTCACTTATGTGTGGAACCAAAATACCAAAACAAACTAAACTAAAATCATAAGGACAGAAAATAGGTGAGGAGGGTTGGCATAGGTGACATGGGTGAAAGGGATCAAGACATACAAACTTCCAGATAAAAAATGAGTAAGGAGAGATAATGCATAGCATGGGGGACACTAATCAATAAGATGTTATTGTAGATTTGAAAGTTACTAAGATAACAAATTTATTGTGATCATCTGTATATATCAAATTGTTGTTGTACACCTGAAACTAAAATAATGTTTTATGTCAATTATACTTGAATTAGAATAAGAGGGATAGTGTGTAATGATAAAAGTATAAAATAGCAGGAGTATATAATAATTATAATGAACAACTATCAGCCAACTATTCCAGGACAGCCCATATGTTAAATAATAAAACAAATCTCAATAGATATAAAAGGAGTGAATCACAGGAAGTATCATCTCCAGCCATCATAGAACTAAATTGTAATTCAACAGAAGGAAATCTGGAAAAACCTCAAATCTTTGAAAAGCTCTCTAAACTCATGGATCAAAGAAGAAATCACAAGGTTAATCATAAAATACTTCAGACTGGGTGAAAACAAAACCAAACATGCTAAGATATATGAGTGCAGCTAATGCAATGCTTAGAAGAAAATTAATTGCATTAAATACTTAAATTAAAATGAAGCTGTATAGACACTAACAAAAGCTGCTAGAAACAATTTTTTAAAAAATCCACTCATGATAGTGACAAAAAGAATAAAACACTTATAACAAAATAAGTGTAAGACAAATGCTGAGATTTGAAAATGTTGATTTTTAAATATCTAAATAAAAGGAGAAATGTACCATGTTCATGGTTTGGAAAACTCTATTTTGTTAAGATGGCAATTCTACCCAAATGAACCTTTAGATTCAAATGAATCCCTACAAAGTCCTAGTAGAATTTTCTTTTTTGGTAGAAGCTAGCCAGTTATCCTAGAATGTATATAAAAATGTAAAGGGTCTATACTACTCAATATAAGTGTGAAAAATAAAAACAAAATGTAAAGATTCACATTAGCTCATTTTAAAATTTACTATAAAACTATAGTAATCAAGACAGTTTGGTATTGGCATAAAGATAGATATATTGAATAATAAATGGGACAGAGTACAGAAAGATACCCCTACATTAATGAACAATTGATTTTCTATTAAGATTCCAAGACAATTCACTGTAGAAAAGTTTTTTGAACAAATAGTGCTAATACTATTAAACATACACAAGCAAATACATTTATTTAGATCTTACCTAAAATTTGACTGAAAATTAATACACAATTTGACTAAACTATAGGCTTTAATGTAAAAGCCAAAGCTACAATATTTCTAATGGAAGACATAAAAGAAAATCTTTGTGGCTTTGAGTTAGACAAAAAATTCTGAGAATTGACATCAAAGCATCATAAAGAATATAATGGTAAATTTCACTTCAAGAAAATTTAAAACTTGCTTTCTTCAAAAGATACCATCAAGAAAATAGGAAGAAAACCAAAATCTTGGAGAAATTATTTGTGAATTGAATTGTATATTTGGTAAAGGATTTTTATCCAGATTATGTACACAATTCTTACATATCAATGAGAATGTGTAAAAGATTTTTATAGACATATACCCAAGAAAATACGTAATGGCTCAACATCATTATAATTATTAGGAAAATGCAAACACAAATCAAAATAAAATAACCACTAGGATACCAGTAATTAAGACTGACAACACGAAGTGTTGGTGAGATTCTAATATGGTATAGCCACTGTGGATAGGTGGAAGTTTCTTAAAAAGTTTAACATATACAATTTATCTTTTAATAATAATAAATGATCTAGCAGTTCTATTCCTAAGTATGTGCTAAAAAGAAATGATAGCAGTTATCTATACAGATTCACATGTGAATGCATGAATTAGCATTATTCATATTAAGCAAAAACTTTTAAAAATCCAAATGTTCATCAACTGGAAAATAAACTAAAGATGCTGTATCTGAATGATGGAATGATATTAGCAATAAAAAAGAAGCAAATTAATGATAATAACATGGATAAAAACCCTATACCACTATATTAAAGACCAGACACAAATTTGTATGAAATTTCTATGAAAAGGAAAATCTACAGAAATAAAAAGTAGGTGAGCTATTACCTGGGTCTGAAGGTGAGAACGTAGATGGATACAAAGGAACTTTTTGAGGTGACGTCTGTAAAGTATCAGCTTTTCTGCCCCCGCCATTGGTGTAATGATGGACACCTGTGATTCCGCATGCATGCCTCAGTGGGCATGCGCAAATGGGTGCACCTGGGTTTAGACATGGGCGTATAAGGGCGGTGTCACGAGGATGCCAGTAGCAGAGAACAGCTACGAGAGCAGCAAAGCAGAAGATCAGGGGAAACACAGAGGAAGAGAGAAAGCAGCAAAGCAGCCAAGAGAGTGAGATGTGCCAGGGGTTAGGAGGCCTGTCAGCCTCCTGACCTGCGCCCCCCGCCGTCCCCCCCATCACCCCGCATGTACCTGGTCACCTCTGAGATAATGATGCAATAAAAACTGAAAAAGCCACCAAGGGCTCCAGGACTCTCCCAGAATCATCAAGAACTTGCTGTGTGCCCTTCCTGGCACCACTACATCTTAAAACAAATTGGTAGTTGTAGGGAAAATAGAAAACTGAGCTGGCTCAATCATGGACACCTGCGGTCCTGCACACCTGCCTAATGGCGGGCACGCTCAAATTGGGTGTGGGCATGCACCTGGACTGAGACACCGGCTTCTAAGGGCAGTGTCACGAGGACGCCAGAGGAGAGGAAGGAGAGAGAAGCAACAGACGGAGAGAGGGAGAAAGACAGGGGAAAGGCAGAAGAGGCAGCAGTAGTAGTAGAGACATGAGAGGCTAGAGAGCCCAGAGACTGAAGATGCACCCCTGGGGCCCCCTGCCTGCATGTACCTGGTCATCTCTGATATGATTCAATAAAAAAAAGCCACCGAGGGCCAGGACTCCTCCTTGACCCATCTGCTTGGAATCATCGAGAACTTTTTCTATGCCCTTGCTGGCACTACAGTAGTGATAGAGCCACAATTCTATGTTTACAAAAATAATTGACCACTACCTTTATCTTGGGTGAACACTTTTTGCATGTAAATATTTCAACAAATCTGTTAAATGAATTAGAAATAAAAAATTACTAGAATAGGGATAGGGAAATTAATGTATCTATTAAATACAGCAGAAGCAGGTCATGTGGGGATGGCACAGAAAATAAAATATTTAAAATAACTGACTTACTAAACCTTGGTTGGAGAGGGTGAAAGAGAAGAAAGAAAAGTATCACAAGTTTCCATATCAGAAGTTCACAGGCTGAGTTGTTTGAGGGTGTGAAATATCACTAATATGTTTGGTTGCATTTGATGGGCAATTGGAAATGAAACCCTGGAGCTCAGATATCAATCTGAAGGAGGCAGATTTGGAAATCACAGGGCTGAAGTCATAAGAGTGGATGGGAGGATGAGGAAGATTGAAGACCGAGCAGGGCAGGACAGATGCTTCAGAATAACCACAGAAAGGGTGTGAGGAAGAAGATTTACAGAGATGACTACAGAATTTAAATCTCCCATGCTTCCCTGAGACATATTCCAGAACAGAAGCTATGAGAGCAAACACACAGAAACAGACAAGCATGAGGCAACTGTGTTATTTTTCTAGATAATTAAGACAGAAAACAAGATACCTAACTGGTGCCAGCAAGGCACAGAGCAGGTTCTCAATGATTCAGGCAGTCCGGTCAAGGAAGAGATCTGGAGCCCTCCTGGCCCCTGGCGAATCTCATGTCCTTTGGGCTCTCTGGGCTCTTGTCTCTGCTTCTACATCTCTTTCTCTTCTCTCTCCTCCTGCTGGCATCCTTGTGGCACTGCCCTTATATACCGTGTGTCTCAGCCCAGGTGCGTGGCATGCGTGCGGGTGTGTCTCAGCCCAGGTGTGTCTCAGGCATACGTGCAGGTCCCCTGGTGTCCATCATCGACACCAATGACTGGAGGGCAGACAAGCCTGATCACTTTTCACTGACCCTCCACTAACCTTTTAAAATCAATTTAGAGGGAGGTTGCACTAAGGAACCTGTTGGGTCGAGTTTGATTGTTATTACATATTTTCTTTTTGGGAGGGTTGTGGTTTGGGGCAGTGTCAGTGCTTTAATGAATATAAAACTCTTCATGCTAAATATGTATGAGGCACTAACTTGCAGTCTTTAGATACACTGTTTTATTGTCATAACTGCCTAATAAAATAGACACCATTGTTTCCACTTTATAGAAGAATAAAAGGAGTCAAAAGGAGGTTAGGAAACTTACCTAAGAGTAAGTAATGGCAGAAGCAAGACTCAAATGATGGAACCTATTTAAGTCTCTAATTCATTCTTTTTACCAGTACCCTGAAGTGCCTCAGGCTTTAGGGAAAGATGACCCTAAATGTTCTATGAAATTTAAAGTGGCAGCTCCTTGGAGGCCAAGGGTGGCAGTTCTCACGCTGCAGCTATACCCGCAGCTTCTCCGGATGGGCTTTTCACAACAGGTCTGCTGCTCCAGGAGCCCTCTGTACTTTCCCCAGATCCATCTGCACTTGGAAGCGTCAGCTGCTACTTTAAGCTAAGCAGCAAGTTAAGATTAGGCAGGCCCTTTTCCAGACAGGAAAGGAAGCTAGGAAAACAGAAGTCCCAGAAGAGAAAGGCCTTGATAAAGTCCTGATCGATGCAAAAGTAAACCTGGAAGTCAGGTCTTCTAACCACAGTCCCAGAGGAGCATCAGGATTGCCTCCGTAACACAGAGAAATACAGGTAGAACGTCATCATTTCTAGATCTGCAGCATTTTTGCACTTTCTAATTTGCACGTTTGGCTTGAATTAAATTTTAACTATCTTGAATTCTTATTTCTTTCTTTCAGAGTTTGAAGCAACTTCTCCAAGATTTTTCCAAGATGAAGTTACTTGTTGGGGTAACAGTGCGACAGCTTAAAGAAATTGCTAACTGTGGGGATGAGTTTCCCCAAGTTCTTTTCAAACAGGTGGACTAAATCATGGACTGGCGAGTCTTGTCCAAACAATTGGGCCACCACACCAACCATGAGGCACCAGAGAGACAAAAAGCATTAGACCCGTATGATAATCTCGCAGTTTCCTGGAGAGGGCTGAGAGCATACATGTGTGGCTGGAACTTAACCCTTCTGAGCATGCTCAGGTATAGCCCAACCCAGGAAACCTTATGAGGCCTCCTTCTCCCTGCTTCATGGATTTACCCTTAAATATCTCCTCCTAACTCTCTTCAAGGAGCCAGGCTATTTCTCCTTTCCTGCACTATCCCCTTATGCATGAGTCTTCCGAATAAAGCCTTGCCTGGTCCTCTCTGGTACTATGAGCCATGCTGCCTAGCGCTCTCTGGTGAATTCTCATCCCTAGATAGCACACAAGGGGTCTGGGTCCTGTAACAAGAGCAAAATAAAAGGCAGTGCTACATCCATGGTTTTCTGTTTCATTTCTTAAAAGGCCCACTTGTGGATTATCTTTTTAGGTAGATAGTACACTAGTATGATTTTTTTAATAAAAAATTTAAAATATGATTTAAAAAATAAAGATATATATATTCCATTTCGCAATAGGTAACAACCATTAAGAGTTTATTTTCTTAAGGAAGAATTTTGAAGGACTCGTAAAATTATGGAAAAGTTTGTGAAAATAAAATGAGGGGCATGAAGAAAGTAGAAATAACAGGGGAAGGGGAGACAATGGTGGGAGAATACATGAAAAATAAAAAAGTACAGCAGTGAGGACTGTCTTTGGGCTAAGTGGACTTTCTCTGGGTCCTGGTCCAAGAGGACTCTTTGGCCCACATGGCTATCCTCACTGCTTCTCTGCACAGCACCTTACTTGCCTTACTTGCTTCCAGAACAAGCAGGCACCCCTCTGCCTACTACCCCCTGTAGCAGTGGAGGAGGAGAGGGAGGAGGAAAGCCTGGGCAGGGAAAAGAAAGGCCAGCAACAACAGCTTAGATTTGAAAAAGGTGCAGTTAGTTTTCAACAGTCATCAAAAACGCAGTTATTAAATGAAGTGTGTGCTCTAACTGGCTCCTTCTGCTGTAAAGAATATTACTAAAGAAAGCTGAATTTGGACAGTGGTAGTGTCAATATTAATTTCCCCATTTTAAAGATAGTATTGTTATTATATGTTAGAGAATGTTCCTTTTTGTAGGATATAGTAAAACATTTGATATGATGGAGAATCATTTAGGCAATTTACTCAAATGACTCCAGGGAAAAAGTTCTCTGTGATATAGTTGCAAATTTTCTGCAAGCTTTGTAGTAGTTTTATAACTTAAGCTGTTTGTCTGAAGTGGGTTGGTGGTTTGTTATGGTGTATGGATTAGCAGAACCAAACCTAAGGAAATGGGAAAAGAGGGAAGAGGTCTGTGTCACATGGCTCTGACAGTCCCAGTTTTTGTAGAAGTTGGGCTAGGTAAGACTGGAAGTAACCCTGTTTGCCTTGCAAAATGTAAACAAAGGCATTACACTTGCAGAGTGTAATAATGTGTTTTCTTCATCCCAGCTAACAGCAGGACTCCAGCAATCAGACCAAATAAGCTAGTCACTGGCTGGGAAGGTTAGCTCCCACAAAGAAAAGCAATTGAAGTAATTAGCCAGTCTTTATGGCAGGATCATCTCCAGACTCAGCGGGTGTCAGGGAGCACATGGCTGTTAAGCAATAAAAGCTATTCTTCACTTGTACGTTCTCTTCTAACTCAAACTTCCAAAGCCTACCCAGAGAGGACACTTTCCTCAGTGCCTCTCAGTGTCCCAGATGGAAGAGGCTGATGAATGAGCAAACCGGCACATGCTGAGAAGTTTTGATTTCATTTCGGGTTCTATTTCCAAGTGAAAACAGATTTTTTTCTTTTTCTATACTATAAATTAACCCATGGTTGTTATTATAACAAATGTAGAAATAAGACAAAGAACAGTGTCTGAGGAAAAAAATAAAGGTAACTAGAACGTAGAAAGTTAAAATTACCCATGATCTTCCCACCGAGAGAGAGAGCTATGAGTCACATTTTAGTGAGCATCAAGAGCAGGCTAACTACGGTAAGGTCAGGATGGAGGTCACCCTTTGCAAGAGATAGGGACCCCAGAGCTCAAGGGGACTTTTGGGAATGAGATTTCTCTTTCTTGATGTGGGAGTTGAATATGAGTATACTCATTAAGTGACAGTTTACCAAACTATGCCCTTAGCATCTGTATATAAATACTTCACACAAAGGACTACAACTAATAAAATTAAACTGATCAAGTCTGGAATCAAGTAACTGTGGGGGCAGGATGGCATGGGAGCAGGTTCTCTATGATCCAGGTAGATGGGTCAAGGAGGGGTCCTGGAGCCCTCAGTGGCTTTTTTAGGCTTTTATTGATCTTTCTACATCATTTGTAGTGCAGCAACCAAGTACAGGGCTGGCAGGCACGGAGGCCAGGGGCCCAGGAGGCTGACAGGCCTCCTAGTCCCCAGCAAATCTCCACTCTCTCTGGGCTCTCTACTAGTGCTGCTGCTGCTGCTGCTTCTGTTTCTACCACTGCTTACCGCTTTTGCTGGCCTCCTCGTGACGCTGCCCTGTATGCCCCGTGTCTCAGCCCAGGTGCACCCACCTATTCATGCCCACACCCTACTCCAGGTGCCCGCACTCTGGCATGCACGCAGGACCGCAGGGGTCTATCATTAATGCTAACGGCAGGAAAGCAGAAAAACCTGATAACTTTCATTTACCACACAATAACATTCAGACACTTTTTTTCCTCACAATCAAATTGTAGGAATTGAGATGGCAGCAGAGTGAAGGTGCCAGCTTCCCCTCTCCATAGACTCAAAACTATTGCAGCAAAACAAAGCCAAAAACACCCCTGATGGAAAATTAGATGACCACAGCAATCAGCTCAAAGTCCTGTGGAAAGGGATAGGAAAAACCAGAACTGTGTTTTCAGTGAGATCAGGACAGTATAACCCACAAGACAGAGTGACAGCTATTATGTAGTGCTCCCTACAGTTGCTTATTCAGATGCACATACCAACATCAGGGGCTTTTACCTGCAATGAACTGAGTAAGGGGTGTGATGAGTTGGTGCCTGTGACAGAGAATGCACTACTAGAGAATGCCAGGATCAGGAGCAAAGAGCAAGGACTCAGTGAGAACTGGAGGCTCTCAATATTAACAGCTGGAGTGTGAACTGGTGGCCAGAAAACAGGCCCAGACACCTGTGTCTTCATAGAAGAGGCTACTATTTGAGGCTGACACTAGGATATTCAAAAACCTCCCTCTCTCCCCACCCCCAATCACAGGGATAAAACCATGACAACAAATAAGTGAAGATTTGCTTATGCCTGAATTTTAGCACTGGTTAACAACAGAAGCAAACACCCCCAGGATAAAGCTGTCCTAGAAAAGAGAACAACTCTCTGTCTGTGACTTCATATCAAGGACAATCCATGCCCAGCGAGGCCCCTACTGCTCAAAAATAGCCTAGAGGTGAAAGTTGATATGAGACTATACGGCAAAGGAGCTGGACTGGAGGCTCACAGCTGTGGCTCACAGCATACAACTCTGGTAACCAC
This sequence comes from Galemys pyrenaicus, assembly GCA_019455555.1. Classification (NCBI taxonomy): domain Eukaryota; kingdom Metazoa; phylum Chordata; class Mammalia; order Eulipotyphla; family Talpidae; genus Galemys; species Galemys pyrenaicus. The sequence goes on along the minus strand of JAGFMF010011704.1, from coordinate 327,267 downwards.
AGTACAGTAGAAAGCTTTGGTACTCGCTACTTGCTGGAGGTGATACTTTGGGGTCCTACTGTCCAGTCTTTTACCTACTACTCCTTGCCTTTCAGTTCTCTAGTTACTTCAAAGGCAAAAGTCTGAAAGTCTATTCTTGTAACAAGCCATACAAACTAAAAATTAAATGGCAGGGAAAGAAGAAAAAAATAAAAATTTGGGCAGACCTGTAAATCACATATACCTCTATAAATCAATCTTACTTAAACTAAAAATTAAAAAGTATGGGCAGAATATCTAAGTAGATACTTCTCCAAAGAAGACATATAAATGACCAATAGGAACATGAAAAAAAAATGTTTATCACTAATCATCATGGAAATAAAAATCAAAACCATAATGACATATCACCTCAAACCCATTGAAAATGGCCTATGTCAAAAAGACCAGAAATAAGTATTGGAATGCAGGAAAAAAGAATTGTATACTGTTGGTGGGACTGTAGACTAGTCCATTCCCTGTGGAAATAGTATGGAAGTTTCTCAAAATATTAAAAATAGATCTATCATATGATCTAGCAATTCCACTCCGAGGTGTCTATCTGAAGAATGCCAAAATACTAATTCAGTGGGAATATGCAGTCTTATGTTCATGGTAGCACTATCTATGATGGTCAAGTTATAGAAGCAATCTATAGAGGCACCCAATGACAGATGAGTAGATAAGGAAGATGTGGTATATATCCACAATGCAATACTATTCAGCTATATATATACATGCATATATATATGAAATCTTGCCTATTTGTACAACATGTCTGAAACTGGAGGTGATTGTGCTAAGTGAAATATACCTGAAGGAGAAAGACTAATATCAGATGATGGCACTCACATGTGGCATAAACAAAGGAACAGACAAAAACTAAACCAAAACAGTCTAGAACTCTCACTGTAGAATTGAGACTACAGTGGGGCCTCCCTGGTGGCGCAGTAGGTTAAGGAACGCACTATGAAGCAAACCGCAGACACTGCAGCACGAGTTCGATCCCTGGTGCCGGCCAGAGAGGGGACCCACATGGTGAGGCAGACCTCTCCTGCCTTGCCCACTGCTCCCCTCAGCAGTGCATTTCTGTTGATCTGCCTGTTCTGCTCCCTGCTCTGTCTGTGGTGAATCCTCTCACCCCCCACACCTCTGGCCTGTACCCCAGTGTTTGTATGCATAAATAAATAAATCTTTAAAAAAAAAAAAAGAATTGAGACTACAGTGTGGGTGGGTAAGGTAGAGAGGAGGAGGAGTGAGCCCACCACATAATGGTGGAGGACTATGGAGTGGTGGGTGTGGTGTGGTAACATACATCTGAAGAGGTATGCTCCTATACCCCTAAATCACTAAAGGTGCTGTAAAGAACATTACTCAATAAAAAATGATACAATTTTAAGAATAGTAATAAATATAAAGGGCTAGAACAGTAGTTCTTACAAGAGGGTACATTGGAATCACCCTGAACTCACCTATATCTAGGCAAGTGCAAGCTAAACTGTTAATTGTATATTGTAGTGACACTATGGATTGCTACCTAAATCCACACTGCACTCGAGGCCCTCATTTTCCCAGCTTTTGGGGAATGTGTAAGAACTCAAGAGGGTCCCTACCAGGAGTTGTTCTCAACAGACTAAAGCTGCCTGCTCACAGGAAGCCCACATCCAATGACCAGTCCAGAAAGGAACATGAAGGCTGATTCCACATCACTAAGGAAGAACCAGCTCCAAACGCCCCATAATTTGTCTGAAGCCTCTACTTATTTCACATCATACTTCAAATTTTCCCTTTATCCAACCTTACTTCCCTTTTATCTACCCACTGTTGTATCTGGGAATGCTCCTCATAAACTCCCTATACACAAAGTCTCTATTTCAAAGTTTCTTTCCAAGGGTTCACTAATGAGAAAGAATTCAAAATATATGTTATAACATTGTAACCCAGAGTTGCCCAACCTAGGTTTTATGGAAAGGATGACTCTTTAAGGCCATACAGAATTTATGATTTTTGGAAAAGCCAACTAAAAGCTTTCCAGATGAGGAACCACCAGAAAAACATTAGATGCATAGAAGGGCAAAGTTGGGGCCTAATTAGAGCAGAAAGACTTTACTGGGAAACAGAAACATAAGGTTACATAGACCACTGAGGCTGATCAGGGAAAAAAAGCTTTGGCTTGAGATTGGTTTCAATAAACCAGGGACCCTATTGTGATTTTTCAACAAGTAACAAAGGTAAAGCTGCTTTGCATACATTTAAGTATAGACTTATTGCAGATAAAGTTGGTGGCTTGAAGACCAACATAGCAGGTGGGTCCATAATTCTGGGTAAAGGTTTATCATGCTCAGACTTCAGATAGCTTACAGGAGCGCCATCCTAGCTGAAGGGCTGTTATGAGAAAAGGAATTGGTATTGCTCAGTGCGGTCACCCCATGTTATTGAGGACGCAAATGTCAGTGAAATGCAAACACGTTAAACCACAGATGTCCCCAATAACAAATTGGACTTCTCTTTAGCAGAGGTGAACTTATGTTTTTAGAGATTTTTATAGGGACTGGTAGTTTCTTATGAAAGTAAGAGGAAGTCAGCCACAAGTGGTGAAAAGGACTTTCCTTTCATCCCTCTTTCAAACCTTCTGCAAAAAAAATGGAAAGGAACACTTGATTCTATCAAGAAAGAACTAGCTATAGTTTAGCAACTTTTGGAAATACAGGGTGAAGAGATGTTTTCAATTTGCCTGCAAGTTTTCAAGCCCAGAGGATGGAATGTTATTGATATAACTAACCCCAAGATGAAAGCTTAATGATTGGATCTTTTTAAAACAATAAAATAGGTCTAGTGGGGAAAAAAAAAAATAGGTCTAGTGGAAACTGAAAAAAATGCATGTGGTGTCTTACACCAACCAAAACTCAATAGGGTTGTAGGCCTCGCTTTTCAAAATGGAACTTCTCCTTGCTGCCTGGCTTGCACTGGCCCTCTGTTTTTCATAGCTCTCACACTATTGAAGGGAAAAAGTGGATTCTGAGCACAGCAACCTAAGACTCCAAAGTCTACCAATCTTGCACACAAGTTGTCACATGAAGCAGGAGCAAAGCATGGCTGTGCTGCTCTCCTGAGACTATCAGCACCTCTAGGCTTAATAGAGTTCTTTTCTCTCAGCTTTAGTTACAACTGTAGTCATCCTAATTCTTTTAAAGAATCCATTACTTTGTTGAAAGTTTTTGTGGTGACTTGGTTTCATTCTGGAGGTTTGTCTTTTTGAAGGTGCATGTTTGTCCAGAGTTTAAGCCAGAAAAGGACTCAGTGGCATTTTGTTTATGATTATTTTTATATTTCTAAGACTAGTTTATTTTTGCTGGCATTCTTTTTCTTTATCAAGTTTATTAACTGACTTTTCCTTTTCCCCTTGCCACCCCACTTCCCCAACCACTTCTCTGAGGACTGTGCTTCTTCAGTTTCCCATTGAGAGCTGATATTTTTGGTTCCTACTTGGAGGATAAAAACGCAAGGAATCTGGCTCACCTTCATACTGTGTACCTCCATATTTTGCTGCACAACATTCTAGGAAGTCAGTCCCATTGACAGTATCTAACAGAATTAAAAGACAGGTCTCCTGGTCTAGTACACACTGAAAGGATTGCAAGGTATCTCAGGGCCAACATGTGTTTTCAGGTTTCCAGGCTTAAGCTCACACATCTACTACAAATTTTGCTCCTGTTGCAGTGCTAACCACAAGAGTCAGAAAGGGGAAATACATTTTCATGAAGAAACCCTCTTTCAGCAAAACAGGCCTTGTTTTTCAAAGTATTGAGAAAAAATTGCTGAGAGATAGCTTTAGAAACTTTTAAAGACAAAAGCAAGCTCTCCAAAATTTCTATTAGAATAATCCTGAATGGAATCAGTGGTGAGGTTTTCAGCTGTGTCAGGCTAATGTGCTAGGGTGGGTTATTTTTTTAAGATTGATTTATTCATGCATACAGGAACTGGGGTAGAGACTAGAGGTGCAGAGAGGTGAAAGTATTCACCAGAGACAGAGTGGGGAACAGAGCAGGCGGATCTATTGAAATATACTGCTGTGGAGAGTAGTGGCAAAGACAGGAGTTTTGCTGTGCTATGCAGGTCACCTCCCAGGCTGGGGATTGAACTAGTGCTGCAGGGGCTGTGGCTAGCTTCATAGTGCTGTGCCTTAACCCCTGCACCACCAGGGAGTCCCCAAGGTGTTATTTTTTTTCCCTAGTACCTATTGCCTAGGGATAAGAATGTTAAGTGACATAAGTCAAGGTCCTTAATGGTAAAGCAATGAATTACAAATTTGTACTAGCTTGAGGTCCTTCAGTGAAAATTCTAGAACTTGCTTTTCTTCCCATGTCTTGATATATAAACTTAGTTATGTGATGTTGACACTACTATATGAATGGGGTCAGGGCCAGAAGGTTAGCATCCTCAGGACAAGTTTTCTGCTCTGTTCTGTGGTTTCAGACCACTATTGGAACCTCTGTCAGTAGTGTTATAATTGTAGTTTAAATATTAGTAATCACTCACACACACACACACACACACACAAAGAAGGCAAGAGAATACTTGTGCTTCTGTAACAGGGTCGTCCCAGGAAAAGGGGAAGTTCCAAAATCCTGGTTCCACCCTAAGTGGGTGGAGCTGAGGAGCAAAAGAAAATTTTCTGCAGAGAAGAGAGAAGGAAAATAAAAAGATGGAGAACAGCAAGGAGACCTGGAGGAGGCACGTGAAGCAAAGAGACATGTGAAAAAAACTGTGCTTGTTTTTTAGTCTTGGACTGGTTAAAACAAATGTGGGTGAAAGACCCGTAGGAAAGTTAACAATGGCAACTGTCATCTTAATTTTAATTTTGCTCTTTTCCTCCCAAATTTGTCTAACTCTTTCTAACCCTTTTCTGTAAATCTCTACTAAAAGGTCCTTTAAATGTGTGGCAAGTTTTTGGGCCTTGCTTTGGGCTAATCCTATTTAGCTAGACTTTTACCCTCAAGGAGATGGGTAACTTTGAATGCTTAACTTAGTAACTATATTCTTTGTTCTTTCTTTATTGTACCCTAGTTGTATTAAAGTTCCTTTCCATTAAAGGTTTTATGTGTTTATCTTAATGCGGTGGATGGCAAAACCCATTAAAAGGCAGGCTTAGGGGTTCTGGGGTGCTCCTCTCCCTGCCCTGTAACACTTCAACTGGAAAAATATAAGTGCAATACCTACAACAATGTAGGTTTCTTACCCTCGCCTATTTTTTTTCTACAAAATGTTCACATATATTTATACATTTGATAACACATTTCCATTTTTTTAAAAAAATAGTGCAACAAATGTGAATAGGTACAACTGTCTCTTACTTGCCTTATGCATCCAGTATCCAGCTACCCTGCAGGAATCTACTCTTCATTTCTTATGAATACTTGCAGAACTTCTTTACATGGGTACAAGAAATACTATAAAGATACGTATGTAGATCTGTAATATAGACACTAATTTTTTTACATGCTAAAATATTCTTTTCTAAACTTCATTTTTCCCCATAAATCTTAATTCAACCCAGAGAGCATTCTTTTGCATGGTTTCATATTACTTTACTTGTTCCACAATTTAACAGTCTCCATTGGTAGACATCCATGGTATTCGCAACTCCTTGCATTAAAAAAAATCTTCAGTGAGTGACCTTGCACAGATACTTAATATGTTTCTATAGGATAAATTATTAAAAGTGGAATTGGGAGAATACACATTTATAAAAATATTGGCAAACTCCTTTCATAGGAGCTCCCTTCTTTGGCATACTGGGGAAAATCTCCCATCCTTCTGGGGTCTTTCTGAACTGGATGAATTACCAAAACAGCAAAGGAAAAAAAAAGAATCAATTGAATAATGTGTATACCCCCTAAATTCTTGGGAGAAAACTAGTCTGACTGAGTTATTCACCCAAGAGAATTGAGATACCATCTTGTATAACCTCATCTAAGACAAAGAACAAGGAGCAAAGGTCAGTTAGAGAGGTTACTCAGCAAGAGAAGGCACAGTAAACAAAGGTTTGAGGGCTGTTTTCAATTCAGTCTTCTCCATTATAAAGAGATTAGGACATTAGGTATTCCCAAAACAATGAGACTCCCTTTTAGAGACTTTATACATGCTAGTGTCTTTTTCAAAGGCAACTTCTATTCAACGTTCACACCCTTCCTATAAAATAAGCAAGGTCAAAAAAAAAAAAAAAAAAAAAAGACAAAGGGGTCTCCCTGGTGATGCAAAGGATTAAGCAACTCACTATGAAGCAGAATGCAGCCACTGCAGCACAAGTTCTTACCTGCCCCTACCTGGGGAGGTAACCCACATGGCATAGCAGACCTCTTCTGCCTTGCCCACTGCTCCCCTCAGCAGTGTGCTTCTGTTGTTTTGTCTATTTTGATTTGTCTATTCACTGGCTCTCTCTCCAGTGAATTCTCTCACCCCCCCATACTGCTGGTCTGTACGCCAGTTCTTGTATGCATAAATAAATCTTTTTTAAAAAAATGACAAAATTTTGGATGAGAGATTTTTGTTCCTCTGCAGCTTAATTTAACATGAAACAGAATTTTTAAAAAAGATATACCCTCAACTATATAAAAGTTAACTCCAAATGGAACAAAGAAATAAATATCAGAGTCAAACAATAAAACTCTTAGAACACATAGGCTAAATATTTATAATCTTAGATTTGACAGTGTATTCCTAGACAGAATATCAAAAACACAAGCAACAAAGAAAAAAAAAAGTAAATTAAATTTCATCAAAATTCAGTACTTTTGTGCATTCAGAGAAAACTATCACAAAAAAGTAAAAAAATAATTTTCACAGAATTGGAGAAATTATTTGCCAAACATGTATCAGACAAAGATTTAGTATCTAGATTTATAGAGAACTGCTACGATTAAACAACAAAAAGACCATCCAATGGAAAAGACAGTAATGTACTTACAAGTACTTACTTCTCCAAAAGATGTACTACTGGCCCAACAAGCACAGGAAAAGATGCTCATCATTAGTCATCAGGAAAATGCAAATCGAAGTCATGATGAGGCACAGCATTGTGAATGCACTAAATGTCAGTGACTTGTTCTTAAGACTAGTAACACAGCTAAATTTTGTTATGAATATCTTACCACAATACAAAAATTTAGGCATCAACTGAAAACAAAACCAAAAAGCTACAATGACATACTACTTTAACCTCCTTGGATAACTATAATGAACACACACACACACACACAATTGAAAAATGGAATTAAAACAAATGTTGAAGATGCAGAGAATCTGAAACTGTCATATATTGTTCGTTAAAATGTAAAATGATGCAGTTGCTTTAGAAAAGGTGAGCAGGTTTTAAATGCTGAAAACAGTCACTCTGACACAATTCTACTCCCAAGAGAAATGCAAACATATATCCACACCAAAACTCATACAAAAATTATTTGTGGCATCATTGTTCATAGTAACTAAAAGGTGATAATAACACAAATGTCCATAAACTGATTAACAGATAAACTAAATATGGCATATCCACATAATGGAATTTATTTGGCCATAAAAAGGAATGAAATACGGACATACACCATAACAAGGATGAGCCTTGAAAACATTATGTTAAGGGAAAGAACCTAGACTCAAATTACCACATATTATATGAAATTCCCTGAATAGGTAAACATAGAAACAGAAAGCAGATTAGTGGTGGCATAGGTCTGGGGAGAAAGGAAGGTTTAATGGAGAGTCCTGGGGTGACAGTGAAGCAGTAGGTGAAAATTAGGAAAGATGAATGATTTCTAAAATTGAAGGTTTTTATACAATTCTGTGAACGGACTAAAACACTGAATTGTATGCTTTCAAAGGGTAGGCTGTGTGGTGTATATCCCAAGCTATTATAAACCAGGGTAATCTAATTACTAAGTAATGAAGGCCCAGTGGCAACAAGGGTATCACTGACCAGGCTTTTAGATTACCCTTACTTAGAACCCACTGAATCTGGACATCCAGGACTTTCTGTGACATGCTCCATTTGAAGCAATGAGAATATGAGCTACCACTTAGTCATTTTAGACATGTAACAATATGCCCTTTCACCACCATTTAACTCTTGACTTCTCTGCATTGAAATGAACTGTCAAATGAAAGAAATTTGGAATTCCTGAGACAAACAGTTCTACAGAGCAGACTACGCAAAGGTGATTGAAAATGGTAGCTTTAGACACATGCCAACAAGTTACGTGATTAGGAGATCAAATGAGTAAGTAGGAAAAAGGGGTGCTTTGAAGGCCATTTATTATCATCATCTATGGAAAAGTACAATTAGTCCATTGTTCACCAAGACTTTTGATTGATCTCTTAAAAAGAGCTTCTACAAATCAGCATGTAAAAGATCAACAACCCACTGGGGAAATAAAAATATAGTTCATTGGGGGGGGTGGGAGGGAATGTAAAAATAAGATTTGAATATGAGAAAGTCTTCATGCTCCCATAAGACAAAACTCCAAGTTCAAACCCCAAGTTTCTGTGCATCTACCCGCCAGAGTGGCCAATATTAAAAAGCCTACTTATAATGTGGGCTTGTAGCTGTTAAGAAACAAGACCCAAAAGACTGTTTACTAGAAACCTAAACGTTATAAACCAGTATTACTTCCATAATAATAATTATGAAAAGAAGACCCTTTTTATATGTACATCACATGTGTAAACAGTAAACCAGCACAAAGATAAGCATGTAACAAAATGAGCTGGGCGCTCAGCCTGAGACCCAGCAATTCCCTCCTAGGAGTACACTACCCGTTTCCTCTGTCATTTCTCCTCTCTTTCTAATCTCCACTCTAAACCACGAGTGAAGTCAATAAACGGAAAATAATTCCCTTAAAGTCCATGAAATTAATTTCTTTTTGACTATAGGAATTGGCAGTTCAAAAACATCTCGATGCCTTAATAATTAAAGCGAAATCTCAAAAGTTCCTTCTAAGGAGGTTCACAGCTATAAAAGTAATAAATGAAGTTCCTAAAAAAAATTGCCCTGTAGGTTGGGTTAATAATCCTACTCAACAAGAGCTGGGTCTAGGAAACAGCCCAATTATCAATATATGTGCTACCAAAGTGCCCCCTGCTGGCCCAAAGCAAAAACAATTTATGTGACATTGCCGAGGATTGTTTGAGTAAGTGCTCTAAACAAATCACTTTTCCTGAAACTTCCTGTTAATTACCTCTGCTCTCCTCCAGCTCACAGCTTTTTTCTTGTATCAGATAGGCTTACCTCCTGCTTCTCAGTGAAAATCAAAATCCTTTGATGTTCCTTTTCTTCTTAAATTCAGACTGTAGGAATTTTGCTGTTAGAATAATATCAATAAAATAAAACATCCCACTTCTGCCTGGGAAATTGAACTCACTTTTATATTAAAACACAACTTCAATGCTCAGTCCAGGGGAAGACTGCATGAGTTCTTGACAGAGCAACCCTCACTGTCTTCCTTTTACATCTATCTTAGCGTTGCCATTTCCAAGGAGAGAGGCCATCAGACTACTTGGCAGTGCAAACCCCATATTGATTCCTGTGCTCAGCCTGCATTGCTGTGTCTACCAAAACATGACCTCATTTAGATTTTGCCTGAACTCCAGTCTTCAGAGTCCTGTAACTTCTCCCCTTTGTTTAGTCAGAACCCATACTCCTCTGAGCTTTCAAGGGCACAGGTCAATAATCTTGACTATTGGACCGCAGGTTTGCCTCTCATGGTCTTGGCCTGAGAGATCAGGGCAAGGTTCTTGGGCAGCCACTTATGTGTGGGTCACTTATTTATCAGGAGACCCTAGTTTTTAGCAAGTTAGGTGAGCAGATCTACATTTCAGATAGGGGTTAGGTAGATGTTGTGTGGTGTGGAATTAATCCAGGGAAGTTCTGGCAGAAAACAAGGCCCAACTGAAATAATGCAGAGAAGAAAGGATAGAAGAATGAGGCCAGTATGGGTGACTGAGAGGAGCACATAAGATCTACGAGACCCAGTGATGAAGCTCCTTGGCATTCTTGATCTCCTGTCCAAAAGAGGTTTGCTACTTCACCTCTCAGTTCCCTGATTTTCTGCACCAGGTCTGTCCTCCTTTCTTCGGTAATTCTAGTTCTATCTGTTCTCTTCACTGTAGCTACTTGTATTTATACTGTTCACTTACTACATACCAATATTACAACTCAGTCTTGAACCTACAGACAACATGCCATTCCCTTGCTTACTGCCTCATCTCACCTGCAGCTTGCTCAATCTCTACCGTCCTCAATCTGGGGTTTTAAAATATGATATGTGGGGCCTCCCTGGTGGTGCAGTGGGTTAAGCAACACACTATGAAGCAAACAGCAGCCACCTCAGCACGAGTTCGATCCCTGCTGCCGGCCAGGGTGGGGACCCACATGGTGCAGCAGACCTCTCCTGCTGTGCCCGCTGCTGCCCTCAGCAGTGTGCTTCTGTTGATCTGCCTGTTCTGCTCCCCGCTCTCTGTGGTGAATCCTCTCACCCCCTACACCTCTGGCCTGTACCCCAGTGCTTGTATGCATAAATAAATAAATCTTTAAAAAAAAATAAAATATGATATGTGGAACAGCTACTAACTACTTATCTGGATTATTGCTAAAAGTGTATACCCATGCACACTAAATATAAAAGCATCCTGATTTTTACCAGACTGTTATGTTCTTGTTCAGAATCTTACCATACCTCCTAACCATCTAGTGAATTAAGTGCAAAAGACTCAAGGATATAGGTAAATTTTTGAAAATATCTGCTGTTCCTTCCTGTAAAAGGATTATATATTCCTACTCCATTGAGGAAGGCTTCACCATGACTTGCATATCAATATGGCAAAAATCTTAACTTGCAAAGCAAAACTACACAAAAGAAAAATACATCACAAAATTATTTCTATTGTTACATTACATATGCTAAGGGCATTACAATTACGGCCCAAATTCTTATATATTCTTATATTCACGAAAAGTACACTCCTGCTTATGATTAAATTCAACAAAATATAATTACAATTTTAAAACAAATACATTTTACCAAGCTCCAAATAACAAAGTACTGTTCCTACAAATCTTTGTAGCAGAGTGCTTATTCTTAATGACAATCTTCTTTCACCTTTCCCACTCCTCTCCAACTTCTATCAAGCTAATGCCCCCTGACATATTTTGGTAGTAACTGCAAAGCTTCTTCAGGTTTTTCTGAATCTAATTTTAAAAGGACAGGAAACATTTTCTTAAGTATTTTACCATTTTCATGTTGTGTGATGTTTTATTGCAAGAGGAAAGTTAAAATACTTTGTACTTATTATTAGGGACCAAAGTTGTTTGCCAGAGAACCTCAAAACAGCAGTCTATGCTAAGAAAATGAGTCATTCATTCAACCTCATTATCTCGGGGGTGGGAGGCAAACATTTCTTTTACAAAAACCTCAATGACATAAAAATACATAATGATTGCTGACCTTTTGTCAGTCATTTCCTGTAATGATATCATCATTTTCTAAATCTTATTCTGTGGGATAGAAGCATCTCTGCACATATGGATAGATGGTTAGCCAAAAAAAAAAAAAAAAGCCAAGAGTTATGCAAGGGTGAGGGTGTGGGGGGTGGCAGAAATAATCAATAATGTTTGAAGGAAACCACAAATTAGAACTCATTCCCAAAAGGAGTCAATGTACATGCACATATACATATTGACTCCCTCTGGGAATGAGTTCTAATTTGACATATATACACACCTATATATTTGATTTAATCCTGCAGTGAAACAAGCATAAGTAAATGTTTCCCAATATATTCAACTATGAAATTTTTTTTGTGCTCTTTTGTTTTGGCGCACCCATTAACTTAATCTCATGAGACACTAATATTCAACAGGACTTGGAGAAATAGTTTCAGGTAAGTATGTTTAGATAATTTATCTTAAAGTAAAAAAAAGTTTATCTATTCAGAAATTCAGGCTCATGCAAGTATATCCAAGACTAAGTGATTTCTCAGTGCTATCCAAGAAAGTAGGGTCAGTAGTTATGATATTCACTCAAAAGAAAAGGTCTCATAGCTATGTCCTTATTTTGATAGTTGAACTTCTGGGATTTCTTTCAACTTGGGTTTAATGCAGCGCAGACTCATTTATTGGTCAAGCCTGTTTTATTTTCCTCTGCAGCATGTTTAGAGAAATTTTATTATAACTGACATTTTTCAAACCACATGATTACATTCTCCACACTGTTCATTGGGTGCAAATCTTCCTTGTGAGGCTCTTTGCCTATACTCATGTAATTCATCATTCACTGCATAGGTCTAACTATTTGCATTACTTTAAAACATGTAACAGAAATGTTTTCTGGCCCAGAAATGAGAATTGCTTCCTCATTAAAACAATTTTTAAATGCACGCACTGAAGTCTAGAGTTAGGAAGGAATCTCTAATTCCTAGCCTTTCACTGAAGAGTGGAGTCCAAACCACACTTCAGTGCTCCAACACTTTATGATTGCTACATGAGGGACAGCACCTCTAAAGCACCTACCTTCATAGCCAAAAGGACTTGGGATTCAGGATTCACACAGGACAAGACCCCAATAACAAAGCAGCAGCATTGACTGGGAAGCATTTGACATGGCTAAAACCTCAGTTTCAGCACAGAGATAGGATGTAATAATGCAGGTTTCCCTGAAAGAATTTGACAGTCTGTATCAGTCTGCATGTGGGACTAAATGGGACGCTCCTAATAGTCTGAAAGGGCTGGTTCGTATGTTACAGGGTAGGGAGAGGGGCACCCAGAACCCCCAAACCTGCTCTCTCTAAATGGGTTCTGCCATCTGTGGCATCAAGACAAACATATAAGGCCTTTAAGGGAAAGGGACTTTAATACAATTAGGGTACAACACAGAAAGTACAAAGAACATAGTTACTAAGTTAAGCATCCAAAGTTACTCATCTTCTTGAGGGTAAAAGTCCAGCCAAATAGGATTAGCCCAAAGCAAGGCCCAAAAGCTTGGCATAAGTCTAAGGGACCTTTCAGTAGAGACCCATAGAAAAGGGTCAGAAAGGGTCAGACAAATCTGGGAGGAAATGAGCAAAATCAAAATCAAGATGAAAGCTGCCGTTGTTAACCTCCCCACGGGTCTCTCGCCCACATCTGTTCCAACCAGTCCAAGACCAAAAAGCAAGCGCAGTTTCTTCCCATGTCCCTCTGTTCCACATGTCTCCTCCAGGTCTCCTTGCTACTCTCCATCCTGCTTCCTTCTTCCTCCCTTCCATCCTATCTGCTCTCTCCAACATCTTATCCTTGCTCAGCTCCACCCACTTAGAGTGGAACTGTGATTCTGGAACTTCCCCTTTCCTGGGGACCACCCTGTTACAAGTACAGTCCCACAATTTCCCAATTCAAGCTCCTTAGTACTTGTGCCAATTCTAGGCCTGCTCAGCCTCTGCTCTCTAACTCCAAAGACTTGACCTTCAAAGGCCACTTTGCCCCTGTAGCAACTGATTTCTGACCAGATTCTGCTGTTGGGTGTAAACTGCAAAAAGAAAAGTCAGTCTCCGACTATCAATACATCATCCGTGAGGCTCCTGCTCTTCTCTACTGTGGGTGGATTGCTTTAGAAGTCCCCAGCCCCAGCCGTGGGCTTTGCTAACACCTTCTCCCTCTGCTCCATCAGTCTAGGAATGGCGCTGGCCTCCTGCCGTTGCTAATCTCGGAAGCTGTCTTGACCTTTTATTTGCTCTCCTATCACTCAGTAATACCTAAGCAATCACTTCTTTAAACCCCTTCTGTTTAAAATACTCAATAATAACTTTTAGTCAGTTGTTTTGTTCATTTTTTGTGAACCTGCTACTCAAGGAAATAACAAGCTGTTCCAAGTCTGGAGGAAAAACTTACCGGCAGGGTCTTGTACATCCCAGGCTGGATAGATTCACCGTTGGTTCAGGCAGCTTGAAAGAAAACCTTGGGAACTTTGGCGTCATCCCCACGTTTTGTAATAGTTCCTTGGGGGAAATAAGCCAGCAGGGAAACAGCAACTTGAACCCCTCTTTCCTCCGGGCTTTCCCTGGTGGTCTCTTCCTCTCGCAGCCACAGTTGTCCTCTCATAGCCATTCTCTGCTGCACCTGTTCTCCCTTATTGCCTCAGCCTCCAGGCCCAGGTGTGCCCACTCACGCACGCCCACGGCATATTCCAGGTGTCCACAATCAGGCACATGTGTCCCAAGCCTACTCTCCCAAGCACCTCCTGCTTTAGCACAATCAAGGCTGCACAGTGGCATAAAAGCCTGACCAACCTTCATTTACCCTACAGCCTATATTCCACCAAGATGGAATAAAGGTCTCCTACCTGGAATCCTCCCAAGAGTAAGCTATTTGAAAATTTCACCTTTTATGTTGGCTTTAGCCTTAATATGCGTGAGATGCTAATCACTCAGTGTTTGTAATGAATTGGTTTCTCAAAGCTGAACCATGTTGGACCACAGGAAGGTCTACTTTATCAAACACCTGAGATGAGGCATAAGGATAAATGAGTGGAGATGTTTTAATTATAGGAAACCTTAAAAATCAAAATTGTTTGCAGGATTATGAACTTTTCATTTTTTATTATTTTTTAAAGATTTATTTATGCATACAAGAACTGGGGTACAGGCCAGAGGTGAGGAGGGGTAAAGGAAGGAGTCTTGGAGCCCTCGGAGGGGCTCAAGTTGCTGTTTCCCTGCTGGCTTATTTCCCTCAAGGAACTATTACAAAACATGTGGGGATGACACCAAAGTTCCCAAGGTTTTCTTTCAAAGCCCTCAGTGCTTTTTATTGTCAGAGGCGGCCTGGTACACGGCAGGCCTGGGTGTGGGAGGGCTGGCAGGCTGGCAGGTCTTCCAGCCCCCAGCGCATCGCATCTCACCTTGCCTGCTTTGCTGGTCTACTGTTCTCCGCTGCTTGGGTTGGTCCTCTTGCTGCTTGTTGGTTGGTACTGGTGTCCTCATGACGCCGCCCATATAAGCCCGTGTCCAAACTCAGATGCGCCCACTTGTGCATGCCCTCCTAGGCACTCGTGCACCACAGGTGTCCATTATTATACTAGTGGCAGGAGGGCGGAAAAGCAGAGACTTCTCAGACCCTACAGTGGTGCTTAACCCCTTGCGCCACCAGAGAGGTCCTGTACGAACATTTTAATGTGTTTTTACTGAACTATAATAACATACTTCAAGTAGTATAAATAATTTTACACAAATAATACATATTTTACATTATTCAGTCTATAAATTTATCTTTCCCAAATCATATAGTATATGTATTAACAGTTTCAAATTGCCCACAAAACTGGAATTGTTTTCATCCCAAGCTTTTATGGTAACTGGAATTAATTTTATAATTGTGTTTAAACTACTCCAGGATCTGAAAATACTCATTTTATTAAATAGAGGGAAGAATAACATTAACAAATTTTATATCAAATTTGAGGTAAAAATCTTCATTAAATTATCTACACCTAGGAAGTGTATCTAAAATACTGCTTACTTAATCATAACTATTTTATCTTTCTAAAATACTTTTTCATTACTTCCAGCCTTCTGGGTCTGGTAGTTCAACTGACTTTATATAAATAAGCTCTATACTAACTACTACATCTGTGGGAATATTTGCACACAATTACTGATACTTATTATAGAACTATTAGGTAAAATTAAAATGCTGCACCTTGATAAGAATAATGAACTTGTCTTATGTGAAAGTACAAATCACATATATCAATACCTAATAACTTCAGCTCTAATTCACTAGTCAGGAGGGATTAATATAAAATTTTTCCTTAGGAAATATGTTGGATGCAAAACAAATCATAACAAAAATTTACCAGAACAACTGTAGAGAAATGCAAACTAAATATATTTATATATATCTGGTCCCACACAAATATTGCTGCCAAACCTCTGACACTAATTTGAGTAAGTCCACTTTAGATAATACAAATTGAACTTTACCCTACATTATATTCCAAGATTTAATTGACTTTTTGCCTTTATCAAATAGTTCTTGTTATTATAATAAAGAGAATTAGCATTTTCAAAGAAGTATCTGCTTTCTTCCCAACCTTTTACTGTTCAGGTTTTTAAAATAGATATTTCAAATGCAGTTGCAGTGTTCAATATATGGGGCAAGTCTCCCACCTCTGGCCCTGGTGTTCATTTTGCAGGCACCCAGTAGTCAGTAGTTTAAGAAGAGCATACAAGATGGATGAAAATGCTTTACTCAAGTTCCACAGATGACTCCAAACCCTGACCAATTAATTGTATATATACTTTTTATTGTATATACTTCTCCCCATATTTACACTACTGCAGATCTAACATGATGGGGGAAATTATGATTATCTTAACAAGATAGAACTCAAAGTTGTTAATGGCATTTTAGTCCCGCACGGTCAGCATTCCCTATTTTTAAGGTTATGAATTCGCAATAGTGAATGTACTTTTAACTATTTTTAGTAAAATATCGAATATCATCACATTGATATTAAATCATATGCTTACAATCTTAGTTTGGATTTGTTTAGCAGTTTAATGCTGTCTGAAAATCAAGCAGGTAGTATTTTGACTACACATTAAAGAAGGCAATGTAGCAGAAATTCAGTGAGGCCAGTTAGTTAGCCCATTTATCTGATGCAATCAGCCTTTATAAAATTGTCAGGGGTTCAAACTGTTCTTTAATATAACTTCTTCAATGAAGAAGATGCTTTATAAAGCATTTATAAATCTCAAATATTTTAGTTCCCTAAAGCCCCTTGGTTCTGCTGGACACATGACCCATTGTTTTTCAAAACCAGACATTTTAGGGGCTCATCTCTCTGTTGCAGTTCCCAAGGAGTGAGGTACTCAAAGGGGGTTTATTACCATGTCTCTGCCTCTCTTGTCTGGATGTGAGCCTTTGTCCTATAATGCAGAGAAGCTATTTAGCTAGTGGTCAGTTCTCTTTTGGAGAGAATTATTTCATATATAGGTGCATGTTTGATGTGTCCATATTTGAGGTGAATTCAGGAACTTCCAATGCCATCCCCTTGCCTCTGATCCCCCTAGAGGCAATCATAACACTAAGCTCTAATAGAAGCCAAATATGCAGCTATGGTCTATGTAATATCACTGTTTTTACTACACTCTCTATAGTTCACCAAACACACCTACAGTATTTGTTGTTATCTCTTTTAACTGGAGATAACAGAATTTGAAAGCTGAGTAGTGAAGGGAGGGCTGACCAAGGGAATCAGCACTTACCAAGGACTCCAGCACATGGGGAGTCACTCTTTTCTCAGGTGAGTGACATTACACTCCACTTTACAAGTAAAAAAAGGGAAAAAAAAAAAAAGAGTAGGACTTGGATTAAATACCTCACTCCCTCTCCAAAATGAAATCATTAATGGGGAGAAGGGAAATCTGAAATCAAAGTTAGTGCTCTCTTCATGGAGGTAATCATTCAGAGTGCAGTTCTGAGATCAGCAGCAGGGACATTATCTGGAAACTGGTTCAAAATGCAAATCCCTGGGCCTTTCCCCAGACCTAGCTAATCAGAAACTTGGAGACAGGCTCAGCAATGTTTTTAACAGCCTTCAAGATGATGTTGGTGTATGATCAGGTTTGGGAGCCACTACTATAGGGTATTATCTCCCTGAAACTTAGAGCATATATATTAAAATACATACAATTTCACACTAACTTATTACAAAGAGCAAAAGAACTTAAAGAGTATTATACTGTACATCAGAATAATTAAGGCAAAGGTAGCCTTTAACAAAATTTTGTTTCAGATGTTACATGTATGTCACATTGTACTTTTTCACAAGGGAAAAAAATGTGAAAACTGTTCTAAATTAGCAAATGCTGGTAATAAGATTCTAAAGAATTGTTTTCACCGTGTATAAAAAATAAGATTCTTAAGACAGAAATCTTATGCCTGCCTTGCAAGAACAGACTGAAATTAATGGACACACTAGCATGGTTAACTTAATTATTACTTGCATAATTAAAACTAGGTGTAGGAAAACCAAGTAGAGAAATACTAAATGCTTAGTAGCCAGGATCTAAAGTAAAGTTAGAAAAATTTGGTCCTAAGAAAAAAAGTCACCTGTAACTTAAAACCTAAAAATTTCATTAATTGCCCTGTTAAGTTTCAATCAGAAAGTTTTACTTTTCTAAGTTTAAAATATCATGAAGGATATTGTCTTTATCTGAGTGCTTCTCCACCCCAAACTCACAACATACACACACACACACACACACACACACACCAAGAGCAAAATATTCTCATTGGATAGCTTGTCATTTTGTGACTGGTGGCTAAACCAAAGGACCAGTGGAGGGGGTTGCTGGTGACAACAGCCCCAGGTAAAATTCTAAAAAGTGGGCGGAGATAACTGATAGTAATATAAGGTACTGCAAAAGGGGTTGCGGAAGGAGTCTTAGTCTTACAGTCTTAACATGGGGGCGGTCATCATATTTGGGCCCCCACCATGCCAATCTTTGAGAAGGATGTTGCAGCCTGGCAGAAAAAGGGAAAACCAGAGAGTCAGGTGTCTTATTCAGTAGACTGCTGTAGCTGCTGTTTTGAAAAGCAAAGTTCAGAGACTTTGCAACTAGCTGAGCACCTGAAACTGCTTTTCAGTTTTGCAGCTGTTGCAGGCTGGCAGAGACAGTGAAGACCCAGTCAGGCATCTTGCTGAAATGTGTAAGTGTGGCCACTTGTTGGGTTCTTGGTCCATTGCTGTTGAGTGTCACTTGTCTGGTGCAGTGCTGGTACATTCTGACAGCTCATGAAGCGTCTCCTTTTTTATCTTCTATTACCTTCATGAGTTGGAATCTGGTCTATAGTCTGGCTGCTTTGTGTCCCCAGTGGCAAGATGCCACCATCTAGACACGTGGCCTAACGTTTGGAAGAGGAGCTCCATGGCCTCAGTGGTAGAAAGATGTCATTTTAACTACTTTTGTGCAGGACTAAAAGACACTGGACATGGCTTTGGGTAAAGGCCATTTTTGACCTTAGGAACTCTTTGTTTTCCCTGGTTTGTTAAATTATACTTTTTCTTCTTCTCCAAGCCTGAGTAGTGTTACAATTGTGCATGCGAGTAAAAAATTCAGACAGTGAATTTTGGACAGTGTCCTTGGCCAGTTTAGTAGTGCTCCTTGCTGCTCTGTATCAATTTCACTACAGCATTTTGGCAAGTATACCTAACCAGAGTACTAATTATTTTTCATATCTAATATTCCCTTAAATATATGCCAACGATTTTATTATTTGATATTTACTAATAATGTATTTTGCATATAGGAAGTTTTATAGGAAAGCATTATTTTTAAATGCTATATTAAAATGCTTAAAGATATGTAAACCACATTTACAAAAAATATCAAAATGGAAATGAGTTAAACTTAAAATAAGTATTTCAATTATTGTGCAATTTTTATTCCTGATAACAGTTTCATATTCTCAAGGTCATTACTTCTGATTAAAGTAAACTCCTTTTCTAGCTCCAATTTATAAAAAGCTCTTAAAATTTAAAATTTAAAGGGAAATTTTCTGTGTTCAGATAGTGTACAGATTATGAAACACTACAGTATTAATTTCTGCACAGATAAGGCTGCTACCATAAAAAAAAAGTATGAGGGGCTAAAAACTACAAGTATTAGTAAAACATTATCTCAATTCATCAAAATGGAATCTGGGCACAGGACAAACACAAAGATAACTCTAAATTCTATAAGCTGAGAATCTCATAAATGTCACATCACCTTAAAAAAGAAATCACATAATATTTTAACTATGTAAGTCAAAGCTACAAGATATCACCGATAATATTCATATTTATTTTTGTGGATTCTTCTGAAAATATGATTTAGTACATAGACTTTTAAAATGGAAGTAGAAAGAAATGAAGCAGGATTATAACAAAGAATCACTTAAATTAAAAATGTCATTTATTTGCAAATGTTATGGGGAAATATTTTCTAATTAATTCTAACTTCATCCTACTTTAAGGATATTTCATTTCTTCAATCAGCTCACTGAGGATTAGTGCTACAGAACCTACCGTGGTCTTATGAAAAAGCTTGGCTTCCAGGAGTCATACTTTGTAACCTCAAATTGGCTCTGCATGATTGATTGTAAAGTGCGCATTAGCATTCTTCCTGAAACAGGCGCTGTATACCTTTGAGAACATTCATATTTAACCTTGTGAGATCACGCCTATAAAAACAGTGAACTTTATTCATCATCTGCCAAGGGGGAAAATAAGCTTAATATAAGGAATTAAGTAGGCTGATAGAAACCAATATACCAATTTTAAAAAAACAACAAAAATTATTTAAAGGATGAGTATAGGTGCATTACATACATACCGAAGGACTTTTATAAGGTCCACAAGGCATTCATCTAAGCACTTTTCAGGCTGCCTCACTTTTTAAATGTTTAGTAGAGATTCTGAAATCCTTCTGACAAAAAAATCTTTCTGACAAAATAGAAGACTTCCATTAATCAAATTCATAATTTGAAACATTAGATAACGATGGGATTTAAATTACATATGGGAAGAAAAATAGAAGACTGAAAACAAGGTATTATAAATCCCTATTTGTGTCTTTAAATTCAGAAAAATATAATCATGGGCCAATATGGATGAAGGACACTAGAGGAAGGACATCAGCAGTTACTTGAAGGTAACCTCTCTCACATTTACAAAGGTCTGCAATCTGGTTGTTGTGATCCTCGGACCTTGATACCTAGATATCTGGGTAATCACAAAATGAAAGTAATCCACAAATTTATTTCCTGAGAAAATGAGCTATTAATTACAAGGTAAAAAAGGAAGTATTCAATTGTTCACTTGCCACAATTGCAGTATTCAGTACAAAATCATTCAGATAAAACCTGATGGAAAATCTAATAGTGGTGAGCAAAGTAGCAATAGTTCATATTTTCAGTTAGCTAACTTAAAGATGCTTCTTTCTGGGCCTCCCTGGTGGCGCAATGGGTTGTCACAACACTATGAAGCTATCAGCCGCCACTGCAGCACAAGTTCGATCCCTGACCAGGGAGATGACCCACACGGCACAGCAGACCACTCCTGTCTTGCTCACCTCTCCCCTCAGCAGTGTATTTCAGTCTATCCACCTGTTCTGTTCCCTACTCTGTCTCTGGTGAATCCTCTCACACACAGTTCCCTAAACCTCTGGCCTGTACCCCAGTTCTTGTAAACACATAGATAAATCTTTTAAAAAATAAATAGTAAATAAAGAAGCTCCTTCTAAGAGGTTGTATTTAATAAAAAAAACTAGCAGCCTAGTGGAAGAAGTCCTGTTCAAGAACTATCTAATCTGCTTACTAAGGCTTACTACTTCCAGAATCCTGAATAACAACACACAATTTGTATATTAGTGAGAACACAAAGCACATGAACAAACCAAAAAATTCTAAGTTTAACCTCTTTTCTTACCACATTTATAGAATAATTTAAAATTTGGGTTTCATCTTCATTGTTCCAATTGTTTTATCCAGAAAACTGCAAAAAACTTTCAAATAGCAAACAGGGAAAGTAGAGGTTGTCTATCTAATAAACTTTAACAAAAGCTTGTCTTCAAGAAAATGAAATGTTACTTCATTAAGTTCTTTTTAAAAGTCATCAGAGATCCACATTCTTTACAATGTCTTTTACCCTGTGTCAAGACAACAAAACCAGTACTATTTTTAACTTAAGAATTATTGTTGCACAAATAGGAGGATAGTTGTCTTTTTTAAAATTTAATATCACAAATAAATAATCTTTTCAGTTAATACCATATAAAAATTTACAGGACTAAGAAGATGGCTAAACTTCATTATAGACTCATGGTAACACCACAGTAATTTTAAGAATATGAATAGGACAAACTGAAACTAAACAATGCAAGGAGGATTTTTAAAAATCAGATTTGTTAAGGAACTTGAAGAGAAATATAAGCTATCCACACAAAACATGAAAATGCAACCAGTTCTGACTAATCGAAAACCTATGTTAATTCTGAGACACATGTTCATCAACTGGTACCTATAACAGAGTCTAGGAGCAGTTACATAGTGAATACGTGTAAGACCAAAGTTTAACTTAGTTTTGGAATTACTTTTTTCACTTTGGTTCCTTAGAACAAGTTTTTAATCTGGGGATCAATGGTTCCTACATTGTGATCATTATCTCAATAAAGTTCTCTTTTGTTTTAAAAGATTCATGGTAAGGGGCTTCCCTGGTGGTGCAACGGGTTAAGCACTGCACTGTGGGGCACTCAGCCACCACCAGACGAGTTTGATCCCCAGCCAGGGAGGTGACCCACATGGTGCAGCAGACCTCTCCTGCCTTGCCCACTGCTCCCTTCAGCAGTGTATTTCAGTCAGTCTGTCTGTTCTGTTCCCTACTCTGTCTCTGGTGATTCCTCTCACCCCCAGTACCTCTGACCTGTACCCCACCAGCTCTTGTATGCATAAATAAATACATCTTTTAAAAAAAGATTCATGATAACATATATTTTACTACTACATCTAAAATGTATTTATAACAAAATGCCTTTTTAATAAAAAAAAAACACCTAAGTTATAAGGTTGTAATTAGGAATACTTAATAATTTAAGTTTGGTAGAGGAAAGTTCAATTTTAATTTTTAAAGTAGAATTTTCGCCTTCTTTGGTATTTTAGCCATTAAATATTTATTTGGAAAAACTAGAATTATTTAAAGAGGTACACATTTCTAGAGTAATTTGCCACATTTACACGTAGAAAAAAATCAGAAACCAATTAACAGATCTGTAATACACAAATACACATATATAAACATTTCACTTTAATAATCCTCTTTATCACTTCAATTAAAGTCATTCCATT
This sequence comes from Galemys pyrenaicus, assembly GCA_019455555.1. Lineage (NCBI taxonomy): Eukaryota > Metazoa > Chordata > Mammalia > Eulipotyphla > Talpidae > Galemys > Galemys pyrenaicus. The sequence goes on along the minus strand of JAGFMF010011704.1, from coordinate 304,337 downwards.
ATGAAAATTCTTAATTGAAGAGAGAATATTTCTTCAAAACTCTAAAGTAAGCAGAGCTTTTTATCAATTAAATTTATAGCAATACAGCCTTTAGAAATACATAATTCTTCATTTTACAATACTTCCCCTTAACAATTTGTCATGGTTTGTCACAGATTTGAAATACAAGGCACCTAATGCTATGAAAAGATAATACAGTATATGTAGTGTAAATTAATCAGAAATTTTCTCAAATGCTATTTTTAAAGTCCCAATAAATTTGCATGAACATAATTGTTACATACATTAAACATTTTTCTGTGTTGTTAATTTGCAATATTCTACAAAACTCAAAAATATAACTTGTACCTATTATAGGCATCTTATGTTAGCATTTTATCTGTAAGAAACATCAATCTACACACTTAAATGATTTCTTAAAAACATTTTCATAATATAGTCCAGCTTTTAACAAATATGTGAAAATAAAGTCTCTAGACATTAGGATTTTATTCCTTGATTAAGTCAAATCATTTCATCAGCTGAACTCCTTGAGATGTATAAGGCATGTTGGTCCTTTACATGGGTTGTGTACTGGAACTTCCTATAATTGTAGTGATATGTACACAACTACATAACAAAGTTCTTCATTATGAAAATGAAGAAAACAGATATGAGTAAAATATATTTTGGAGTTCCAAAGAACTGAAACTGTTATTTTCAGACTAGGCACTGAAACATTTTTCTATGAAAACTTGCCAGAGATTGTCACTTCGCTGTGTAACGTTCCATTTTCAAACTAAAATTAAAAAGAAAGAATGATCATTAGATTACAACTGTCATAGCTTTTATTTTTCTATAATTTACATTTTAAAAAGCAAACTATCCTAGCATTGAAATACGGAGCAAATGCAGTCTATATACTTACATAATAACTGGCTACCCAAAGTCGTGAGTAATAAAGAACTCCTAAAAATGAGTTTGATAGCAATATCAAATGCTGGCATCAGCACATATAAAAGACTGTAATACTTGTATATTCCACTATTACCCCTGTGGAAATAAAGACTCCTCCCCAACCTGTCTCATTTTCACTATACTGTAGCTCCATCCTCTGTATCATCTTCACTCTAGCCCCTTTACTCAGCTCTTTCTTCCTAAAAAAATGCAACCTTGTCAGGGTTGGAATGGGTATTAGTGTGAGTACAGAAATAACACACAGCATTTTACGGAGAAAATGCACAAATTATAGCATTAAAAGCCTTTCAAGATAACTGTGTGTCATTTTAAAATTTAAAGATGGCAAATAAACAATTAGTGTAACTCTGTCCTCGACACCTCAGTAAAAAGGGATTTTTTTTTTAAAGGAACAAACCACATGAACAAAGAGAAGAGCAGAGGCAAGAAAATAGCAATTGACCCTTAGTTAGCAACAGGGAAATGTAACCAGTCTTCTCTGTAAGGAGAGTTTAAGAAACAACTAAAAACAGGATGATGGTACAAAGTTTACAGGAAAAAGAGACACTGACATGTCCTCCCTTTACTTCTTACAAGTACTTCTTTTCCATGCCAGGAGAGTATTTGAGGTTTATTCTCTGAAAAGGATATTAACAGAGGGTTTGTAGACTAGGAAAATGTGAAGCACAATCCTATCTGGCTCAGGTGAAAGTAACATTTGTACAGTCGAAACAATGTAAACATTGATTATATTATAGATCTGTCCATAATTATGTAATAACTGTACTGGGGTAATAAGAAAGTAGGAATTATATATGATATAAAGACAGGGAAGTGGGCTGGGAACAGAGAAGTAAGAAATAATTGATAATTTGATACTTGATAATTTCTATACTTATCTACCAATGTGGGAAAATCAACTGAAGATGCCTAAAAGTGAGAACTCTAGAAACAAAAGTATAAGCATGGTACTTAGACAGGGAAGAATCACTACAGAGTTTAAAATGATTCCCTGAAATAGGAAAAGAACAAAAGCAGGATAAGTAGTACAGGGGAGGGTTAGTGCCTTATACAAGAAGTCTTATGAAACTCTGACACCGAATTACCTGCATGTATAGCATCATAACGGTAGATGATAGAACAAAAAATGAAGAAAGAAAAACATAAAACTAAAACAATTAGCCTTAGAGGTAAATTTACCACAGAGATAAAGAAACTCAGGCTTCAAAGCCAGTGTGATTCAAGGTGCTCAGAGGAGTTGTTTTATGTTCTGGGTGAAGAGGGAAGTTCAACTGCAATCAGGAAACATTTCAATACAAATTGCCTAAAGTTACTGCAGAAGAAATGAACTTGGATCTCCAGAATTTCAGTATTTTACTGACACTTCTCATTCTAAAATATATAACCACTCTTGTATCTGCCAAAGACATATGTTGAATGTATTCAAAGCATTTATTCAGTGAAACATAAAATATCAGGTATTCCCTCTGTCATGCAAGAAATAGAAAAAACAGTATTTCCTAAAACTTAAAAAAAAAATGGGGAAATGTTTTTGAAATATTGTTAGGTGAAAAGCAGTCAATGACTTAGTATATTGCATATCCAATTACAGAAAACACATGTGCACAGAGAAAAGACTGAATAGATACATCAAAGTATATATTATGTTTTCATAGAGTGAAAAAATATATCTCTAAAGTACAACATTAAATATTATACTAAGCATGAATAAAATATAGAAACGGGATCACTTAATTTGAGTGAGGTATTTACTGCACACACTTTAAATTTCTCAAGTGTTTAATACTTCTAATACTCTTATAAGGGAGGTTCTACTGTAACTTCATTTCACAAAAAAGAAGTCTGAGGCACAGAGAGGTTAACCTTTTATAGGTTCACAGAGCTGGTAGATGGAGATGCTGGAATTGGAATCCAGTTTGATTCCCTTAGCCTTTAAGCTGCATTACCTCTCAAAGAACTAATTATGGAAAATCAATTTTGTATATGACCATTATAACAATAAGACCTTAGTCAGCACTAATGCCACTAACATACAAACCTGGGTTACAGACAACAGCTAACTAGCTCCATCCTCCTGAGAAACACCATGCATAGGAATGAGACTCTCACACTGTTCGCTGTCTTCTGGAACCCTTCAAAAAGAGAATAAAGTTAAGGAAAGCCTTAGAGCTAAAAGGAACCCCTTAAAAATGATCTATTCTGTCAGCAGAAGCTATGCGGTCAGATGCAACATGAGGGCGAGATTTCCTAACAATGGATCTCAAATTTGTTTGTTTTTTATATACTAGAATAATAAAAGCTCTCTCTTTTTAAAACAAAGATTTTAAGTTCGACATATTATCATATTTTATTATGAATTTTGCTTAAACCAAGTTTTCTATTTTAAAATTAATTATAGCAAAATAGCAATCCAGTTTTACTTGTGTATGAAAAATAATTTTAAAAAAGTAATTGTGAAGAAACTATTACATCACTCCGAGGATGTGAACAAAATACTCTAGTTTTATTTGAAATAGAACATTATATAAATTACTAACTTTTTAAAAAGTCTTCACAAAAATATCTAAACCAGGGCCAGCATGACTCCAGTTAATTTAGCAAATATTAAATAATCATATTGGAATTCCATGTACCTCTGAATTCGATGCTTTCTGCAAATAAAGGCAAAAATTCTTCTGATTCCCACCATCACAGGATCCCAATTATTATAATGGCATAAAAGAGTAACAATAAAAAAGGAAAAAAATACAGGGATAGCGCCTGCAAAAAATAACCAAGAAAACTGCACCTAAAAATAAAAGATAGATAACTCTTAACAATTATCAGTAACAATTATTTTCCCCTTTAACATGAAAACTTTTTGGAATAAGTTAAAACAGTAAGAAGATAATATTAAGCATTGACAATATGTTAAGTATATTATTATTGAGTATAACAATTGGGGGACTTCAATGTACTATTTACTTGCTTAAATTACCAATAGAAATACTTCTCACTTGGAAAATATTTTAGGGGAAGGACAGTAGGTATGCTTTTCATTTATTAGGTTTAGTACACATTCCAGAGCAGAATTATGAAACTTTTAAGCTTTTGTCTTACACATCACATTGCCAATTTCTTCTTTACTGATTACTCCCTATTCTCAATTGAACTCTCCTTTTAGGTTTCTGAAGCCATCTTCAAAAACTCAGATTATTAAAAACTATGTTATGCTATAGTTGTGCTATACAATGCTACAGTATTCTTAAGGCAGTACTAAAAACTCTGAAGTACAACTATCTCAGACCTTTTCTTAACAAATTGCAACAAATTCTAATCCTGACTCTTACCACTAGTCTTCTAGAAACAAATGAAAAATTCAAGTGGAAACATTCACTAAGAAAAATAAAGACAGGGCCTCCTTGATGGCACAGAGGGTTGAGCACCACACTGTGAAGCATCCGTGGCACAGCAGCGCTAGTTCGATCCCCAGCCAGGGAGGGGACCCACTTGGCACAGCAGACCTCTCCTGTCTCGCCCACTGCTCCCCTCAGCAGTGTATTTCAGTCAATCTGTCTGTACTGCTCCCCGCTCTGTCTCTGGTGAATTCTCTCACCTCCTGCAACTCTGGCCTATACCCCAGCTCTTATATGCATCAATAAATCTTTAAGGAAAAAAAAAAGACAACAAATAGAAATACTTTTACTAAGAAACGTTAGCCAGAGAAGACAAAAAGAAACTGAATGTCAGCAATGAAGAGCTCTCACACATCCAAGTCTTACCCTTTAATACATCATTTTCTCAGGGGTCTCAAAAAAATTAAAAATTAGGTGCTAAAAAGATACTAAAGAAAATCATTCTTTTACTAGTTTACCTTTACCATCTAGATTTTAACTAAAGATCAAAAAAATGGTCACTAGCCTGTACTGATCAACCACTAAGATTCAGCTGCAACATAGAGGTGATTTGCTTTCATTGTGATGAAAACAGTAATTCCTAGGTTTAAAATAAGAAAACCTAATTCCTATATTTAAAATAAGAAAGAAATTGCTCTTTAAGCATTGAAAAAAAAAAAAAAATGAGGTTTAAAATTAGGCAAGACTCCCTCTAGTGGGAAACATACACTATTCCATTTCATAGCACCTTCATTAGACAATGAACGGGTTTGTAAGAATTTTTTTTTTTTTTAAATAAGTGACTCAAAGCATAATCACTGACAATTTCTAACATGCACAGCCTGCTGATACGATACACAGGCTGAGTCATTTTGAGAGCACCCAGGAAATAACAGTAAGAAAATCTGAAGAAAAAAAATCCTTCCCATTGTTATCAAATTATTTTTATCAAATTTTTGTAATATTTGCCAGACAGTTTACCTAGAAAAGCCATGATTTACTTAAATGATCTAAGATTAGAAAAAGTATGAAAAACCTGTGACTGACTTAAGTGTTGAATCAATTGATACAATGATTTCATGGATATTCAACTAAAAATATAACTGAATAAAAGCAAATCCTAGAGAAATAAGTAAACAAAAGGCTATCAAAGGCAAAATTCACTTAAAAAATGCAGTTATCTGTGGTTGCCACAGATAAAAAACTTCTAACTTAATTTCCAACACACAATGAATTTTTTTTTCTAATTGAGCTAAACACTGGTTTGCTGTACTGTACATGGTTTACGGGAACAGGTTCACACTCTAGATGTATTTCACCATACCACCTAACATCAAAGCACCTATAGCCCACCCTCACCCCCTGCTTTTTGTTCCCACTCCCATTTTTCCTCCCCCTCTAGTAACTGCAATCCTGCAGTCAGATTTCTAGGGTTGGTTTTGGTTTAGTTTTGTCAGATTCTTTGTTTTCTTTCTCTGTATGCCACATGAATGAAATCATCTGGCATTTTTTTCCTTCTTCTTGACTTAGCATAATCCCTCTGGTTCCACCTTGTTGTTGCAAATGGCAGCACCATTTTTGATATGAGTAGAATTCCAGCATGTATATACAACATCTTCTTAATCTATTCCTGTCATCAGGCATTTAGATTATTTTTGTAAAGAATGTTACAAATGAACACAGAAGTGCTTATATCCCTTCAAATCAGTGATTTTGCACTCTTTGGGTGAATACATAAGAATGGAATTGCTGGATCATATGGTTTATCTATTTTTAATATTCTGAGGAACCTTTATACTGTTTTTCCATAGGGGCTGGATCAGCCTACATTCCCAAAAATAGTGCATGAAGGTACCTTTTTCCTAAACCCTCACCAACATTTGGTACTGCTTTTTTAATAATGGGCTGTTCTTATGGGAATAAGAAGGTATCTCACTGTAGTTTCGTTTGCACGTTCCTGACCATAAGCGACGTTTAACATTTTTTGTATATGCTAGCTGGGTCATCAGCATGGTATCTTTGAAGGCGTTTCCATTTAGTTCTTCTGCCCATTTTTTGATTGGGTTCTTTATTTCCTTTTTGTTGAATTATATGAGTTCTCTCTAGACTTTGGATATTAACCCCTCAACAGATGTATGATGTGCATGTATTTTCTTCCATTTAATAGGATATCTTTTGCTTTAATAGTCGTTTTTTCATCACACAGAAGCTTTTCAGTTTAATGTAGACCCATTTGTTTATTTTTGCTTTTATTTCCTTGCCCTTAGAGTCAAGTCACCAAGGACATCATTGATGCCAATGTCATGGAGTGTTTAGCCTATGTTTTCTTCCATGTATTCATGGTGTCCTATTTCACATCTAAGTCTGTAATCTACTGTGAGTTAATTTTTTGCATACGGTGTGAGAGAGTGTTCTAGTTTCATTTTTCTGCATGTAGCTGTATAGTTCTCCCAGCAGCATTTGTTGAAGAGACTTTTCCTTCTCCATTGTATACTCTTGGCTCTTTTGTTAAAGATTAACTGTCCATATAAAAGTGGATTTATTTCTGGGTTCTCAAGTCTATTCCTTTGGTCTATGTGTCTACTTTTATCTCAGTATCACATTATTTTGATAACGAAAGCTTTATACAATAGTTTGAAGTCTGGGCATGTGATGCCTCATTTCCACTTCTTTTTAAGACAATTTTTTAAAATGGAAACATTTATTAAGAATGAAAATTTCCCACATGAACGAAAAATCAGTAACTCTTGGGTATATCTGAATATAAATTTGAATATGATCAGGGATGCTTATTACACAAATAGCAATCATAAGTAGCTTAAAATAATCAATTAGTTTCAAAGTCAGGAAATATTAAATTTCAGAAAATGTGTGTACATTTGTGTATGTATAAACAACTGGCTATTAGAATCAAACAACCCAAAGGCCTCCCTGGTGGCATAGGGTATAAGTCTCAGTGCTATCAATCTATCACCAGCCACTGAGGCTTGAGTTTGATCCCTGATCAGGGAGCTAATCCACACGGTGCAGCAGACCTCTTATCTCGCTGGATGCTCCTCTCAGCAGTGTATTTCAATAGATCTGCCTGTTCTGTTCCCCACTCTGTCTCCAGTGAATCCTTTTATCCCCTGCACCTCTGGTCTATACCCCAGTTCTGCATGCATAAATAAATCTTTAAAGAAAGAAAGATTTCTCCTACCATGTTTCTATTCCATTTCCAGGGACCTCTGCTACTTTTTATAATAGGTATCTCCCTAGTCTCAATTCCCACCTCAGGCACAGACAATTCATTTAAAAGGCTGTCTACTTCTAGAAAAGACTTCATGTTTAATGTTTTTCAAATCAATTACATATACTTAAGTTTTCTCTATTAATATGTTTCGCCTTTTACAGTATTTGATTAAACAAATTATATAATCATTTAATGAAATTAGGTTGCCTGGGACAGTTCTTTTGTGAAAATCTCCTAAATTAACCTTCAATTTTTATTTTTCAAATCTGCAAAATCGGGTATTTTCATAATATCAGTAGGGTAAAATTCATTTACATTACAGTCTACCAAAATCCTCTAAAAAGCAAGCACTTTCCTAGTTTAACTAGAACAATTTTGGCTAACATCAAAAATTATTACCCTGAGATGTGAAATGACCTATGTTATTTACAGCTATGAAAAAATTTGATATGTAACTTTAACGTTACGTATATTTTAGAACATTCATTTTCTTTGAACATGCATGACGTACAACATCATTATTTCTCAATTAAGGGAAAATTTCCTTTTTTAACCATGACAAATAAGAATTTACTGAACCATACAACAAAGTTAAATATCAACAGAGAATTGTTTTATAAATATACAAATCAAAAAATACAATGTATTTTGCCCTTATCCTAAAAACTGCAGAGATTTAAATAAAATACCTTTAAAAATCTAATTATAACTTCTATATATGCCTTTTATTTTCAAGTAGTCCCTCTTCACTTTATACTAACTCACCCTCTGCCCCCACACATACCAATATGTTACTTAATACTTAAGAGTTAAAAAGGCTTACAAATATTGAACAGGGTGATCATGGTTACAGTACCACTCTTAGCCGTAGCAAATGGCACACACCTCTTTTCTTGCTCTTATCTCTAGCAGCACTAAAGAAATTCTTTCCGGCTGTTGGGAAGGACACCTGAGATTTTCTTTTTTACAGTGTTGTCACTGCCAGTATTTACCACAAGAATTTCCATGTCCAGACCTGGACTTCATAGAAGAAGAAAGGAGCACCTGCCTTGCAGTGTTCAGGTAGAAATAAGCATGTACTGAGAAATGTTATTGCTGTGCCACTCAGATCTATAGCAGTATGAGGGTAGTGTTAAGTAACTGAGGTTTATCTCAGAAAATTGCTACTATTGACATAGTAAAAAACTATTCCTATTCTACACTGCTGACTTACCAAATAGCATATGTAACATAATCAGCTCCAAAACTAATGAACTATATATACAAGCATTACCCTTAATTTAGACATTAGAGAAAAAAATTGAAAAAGTAAATGTGCAAGAAATTATCCATTTCCTTGGTATTTTTTTATATGTTCTATAGTAAATCAGTCACATCACTTAAAATTTTATAAGGGATTTTATAATAAGTCACACTCCTTAACTTTTATTAGTTTTTATTATACTATACATATTTACTTTTTATTATAATATACATATTATATCTAATAAAGAGTACACCTTACCTTTTGCATACACATGTCTGCTATTATGGACAGAGGTATTGTAAGGCTTAGTGCAAGTGTGCCTATCAATGATGAGGTAAGAAAGCAGCCCCTAAAAATTAAGAAAAAAAAAAAAAAGACAACATTTGTATTTCCATATTAAGAAAAATAAAAGCATCAAATAAATAACACTAATCAGTTATTATCTACAATACAGTAGTGACAGATCAGTAAAATAAAAGCTTAAGCTGGATTGAGACATAGCTTCTAAGATGGTTCTTAAAGTTCATTTTCAAATATTAACAATCCAAATACCTAAGAATAAAAATTTCAAAGTACTTTATACTATTTTCAAGATCTGCTTACAGATACTATTTACCTTTGGATGTACAGCTCACTACTTCATTAACATGTTTTGTATATCTTTAAGAAGAATTCTTAATAGCTTAGTGATGATATTTAGCTAATAAAAGTAATAATTATCAAAAATGTAAGTCAATACTTTGCAATATAAACTTTAAGAAAGTGAAAAACCAGCATGTCTGTCATCAAAGCAAAAGTATCTCACCCTTATGAAAATTAAGTCTTTACATAAGTGTTGATTTTTTAGTTTGGCTTAGTATTGAAAAGAAAGAGCTGATTCTTTCAGAATATTGCCTTGTTGTTTTTCCAACAATCATCCTACTAAAACCTAAGCTCTTCGATTTATTTTCACCTTGAATTATCATGCTGATATCAAACTTTGAAATATTAATCTGCATTTAATTTTGTTTCACTGAAGAAAATAAAGGAATGAAAGTATTATACAAACATAGATATGACATTTATAGACAAATGGTTTGAGTATATAAAAAAATGAACTATTGGCGCAGATAAACCATAACATAAAATTGGTAGTAAGCAAATTCTAGTTTCAGTATGTTAGAATTAATAATGTTGCTCTGCAATTAAAAAGGACTCTCTCTTGATAAAGGTCATTTGAAGAATTCAACAGAAGTTGGAAGATTAGTTCCTACTGATACAGTACAGAGAACTCAAGTATTAGTAGTACCCACTACTCATAAACTGCCCTGTGGGGGGAATAGGATTTAGGAATCAAATAGGTTTTTTTTAATGCTGCATATGATCTTAGGGACTTATAATGCAAAGTACAGTCATAAAGAGTCAAAGATAAAATACTGAAAAAAAAAAAAAGACCTGTTTGATTTATAACAGCTTTTCCCAACTTAGCAGTTAAATCCTTTTGTCATCTATTATTTCAGAGGCACACTTTGTAAACTTCTGAGACAGAGAACTAGGTCCTATAACTTAACAAATATACCAGTGGTACATGGTGTAAGTATAAGGACTTAACGATGCACATAATTATTTTTAAATAAACTGAATGAAAAGCACATACCTTTAACTTACAAAAAAAAAATTTCACAACTGCACTTTATGATAATATTACTCTTTTGATTATATAAATTGAAGTTTATCTTTCTAGTTAAGTATATAATAATCCTGAATTCCCCCAACGAAGGGAATTATCAATACAAAGACTGATTTGATATAAATTTTGAATTTCATGACTTAAAATTACATAACTATGATTCTCCTCATATGTGGTAGAGAAACCAAATAAATGGTTAACTAAATAATAAAATAAAAATAAACTGACTATAAGACCAATTAGTGTCTAACAGATGGAAATTGGAAAGAAAGTCGGTTATCAGTTAAAAGAAGTTAATTGTATGATAAAGGATAGGACTTTTAAGTAGTAAATATAATGTAGGACATACATTTGTTTTGTTTTTAAAAAGCAGGTTTATTAGGGAAAGGGACAGAAGAATAAAGGACACTTGCATAGACACAAGCGGCAGGAAGAGCTGCCCTGAAAGGGACAGGTTTGCTGAGAGAGGCCTGCATGGGTGCAGGCTGCAGCCTTGAGGAGAGCTGCCTCCACTAAGGGAGGTCAGTGAAGAGAAACCCCAGCATGGTACGGGTCATGGGCAGGCAGGAAGGCTGCTGCCCTACAGAGGAGAGAGTTGAAGAGAAGCACGTGCATAGTCACAGGTGGGCAGGTGCTCTACATTTGTTGATTTTTAATGACGGACACCTGAAACTTATATAGTATTATGAAACAATGTTTCTGCAATAAATGAAGTTAAAATGCATGCAATATGGAGATATGTGTTTTAACAGTTGTTTTGAATTATAATACCACCTAGAATTTAAGATACATAATATTGTTAGCTTCACTGCTGAATAACTTACTCCAGAGTTGTTACCATTAGGTACTCTCAAATGCTTGAAGCATATCTGAAAAATAAACCTTCTTGAATTCTTGAAAAATCCATCCTACGTTATCATTAAAATGTGAAATACAGAGTAATGAAACTAAGGGTCAGATAAAGACAAATTTATAAACTAACTCTTGAAGGTTGACTACAAAATTGAAGCAGCAAGAGCGTTAGGTTGAGGGAAGGGAAAAAACAGAGGGAATGAAGCACAATGGACTGCGTTGGTGGACTATGGTGATCTGGTGGTGGGTACACTACAGAGGCAATACCTAAGTGGAGGGGGATCTTAATGCTACCTCAACTTAAAAAAGGAAGAAAAATAAATCCATCTTAGGAGAAGAGAAATATAGCTCTGATCATAACTTATGACTGTGAGCATCCAATTTAACTCTTCAACAATAAATATTCATATATGTAGTTGGGAATATAAATTGTTCCCTTTGTGAAAAATGGTTTTAAATTCTCTATCAAAGTCTAAAGTCCACATGTGACTCAATTTTTTCTACTTACACCTATTTGTACTATAGAATGCTTACATAAATATGCAAAGACATATAAAAGGATGTCCAATCTATGTTACTTACAAAGCGAAAGATAGGAAACTTAAAATGTCTTTCATTGAGGAACCAGTAAAATACATGTTCTATTCATTATGTTACATAATGGATGAGACTACTACACAGGCTTTAAAAAAATTGACTCTTAGTGCTGATATATAAAGATTTATAAGACAATTTGTAAAAATCAAAAATGCAAAGTACAGAATAACAGCAATCCCATTTGTGTGCTAAAACTAAAGCAAACTGGAATGACAACTAAGAGCCTGATACATACTTTTGTAAGTATAGAAAATTTTAAAAAAGGCTAGAAGTTAACAGTGGTCACTCTGGGGAAAAAAACTGGAAATCTGGTATTTAGTTTGGTAGCACATATACTAACAAAAAAAAATGGAAATCTAGGATAAAATGGAGGCTTTTATTGTAAACCTTTGTACATCTTTGTAGGTATTACTCTTAATTTTTAAAGAGTCAAATAAGTAGATAGAATATTCTAAAATATGCTATCATTCCAAAATATGCTATCATTTTTTAATGGAAAATTTTCCAAGGGAACAAACTTAATAAGCTCTATAAAAGAAATTATGTCACAATTCATAGTCACAAATCACAATCATATTTGATTGTTCCCCCAAAGCCTACATTAAATTCTGTTCAACATAATGAAACTCTATTGCATATTTATTAAAATAAAGTTCTCAACATAAAATAAACATTTTGATATTTGTAGGTGGCAAAGTCCATGTTTACTGTGAGTCTCAATGTAATAAGGAACATACTAAATCCCTCTCTAGTTTAAATTTCAAATAATTAAAAATTCATATTTTGAAATTTTCTAATTTAAAGAGAAAACTAGAGAGCATGAACTTATATTAAAATACATTGAATACATAACTACATGCAACATATGGCGTAGTGGGTTGTACTCTATGAAGGTACAGTAAAAAATTACTGCAGAGCAAAATTTTCTAATCAACAAAGTCAATTTCAGCCAAAGGAGACACAGAATGAGGGCCCTGTGGATCTCCAAGGCACTGATTTGCCCTTTTGGCTGGAATCACTTTGAGAACCCAAAGATTGAGAAACAGAATTCTTTCAAGTAGACAATGATCTCCCAGGGTACTTGAAGGGCAGGGGAGCCAACAACTGATTGACAATACTGACTAACAATACTGACTAACAACAGCACTGAGGCAGGGGAGTGGGAGAGGATGGGGAGGAGACGGTCTACTATTGTCTAGGCCTCCTTCCCCCACAAGAAGTGAGATGGAGAAATCTGAGGACTTGAGGAACTTAAGCAAGCATCAATAAATGTGCTGCTTCTTCAGGGAGAAAAAAATTCAAAAGAAGCAAATTATCAGTAAATAGTTCTATGTGTTAAGAACCAAAATTGGAAAGACTCAAGAAAAATGACAGAACAGAAGTGATAAGACAAAAGAACAAGAGAGAATATGATATTTATTACTATATAAAGTAAAATATGTAACTCTTTTTAGTTATGAAAACTAAGCACCTAAAATGTATGTAATAAAAGATAGAAAAGTGAGTAAGTAAATGGATCCTGTTTTCAAAGTTTCATATGAGCAGAAGAACTTAAGGTAAATATATAAATTACAACAATAGAAAGAAAATCTTTAAGTACTATGTGAAAGGGAGAGATTGCAGAGAATATAAAGAAAATAGAGATATATAGTCTTAGGGAGGGAAGAGAGGTATAGGAAAAACATTAAGGAATATTTCATGGAAAAGGAATTTAGGTACAGTCTTTCGCAAAGGAAAACTAGTCATTAATCTTAATTGGCATATAATAAAATTCATTTAGGATTTAAGTTGAATTTATGTTTCTTCTTAAATTCCTCTTAGATGGAAGAAGGACTAAGCATAAAACCCTATATTTGGAAGGTTTCCTAAACTCTATACACATTCCTATCTTTGTATCTCCATATTTGGTGTTAAGACATTTTCAAAGTATATTAACATCTCAAGTTAATCATAATTTAGGAATTACATATCTGATTCAACTTATGTAAGAGTCCTGAGAATAAAACAAAAAAGTTATGAATCTAATAAACATTCCAAAACTTCTAAATAAAACAGAAGTTAAAGATACAAAATCGGGCCTCCCCGGTGGCGCAGTGGGTTAAGGAACGCACTATGAAGCAAGCCTCAGCCACTACAGCACGAGTTCAATCCCTGCTGCCGGCCAGGGAGGGGACCCACATGGTGCAGCAGACCTCTCCTGCCTTGCCCGCTGCTCCCCTCAGCAGTGTACTTCTGTTGATCTGCCTGTTCTGCTCCCCGCTCTCTGTGGTGAATCCTCTCACCCCCCCACACCTCTGGCCTGTACCCCAGTGCTTGTATGCATAAATAAATAAATCTTTAATAAAAAAAAAAAAGATACAAAATCCCCTAGATTCTCATTTAGAACTACTCATGTTTGAGACACACATCTTCCAAGTTTGGACGTCCATTAGATAATCATACCATTCATTTGCTTAACACTCTACTTTGTAAAAATTTATAAATTTAGATAATTCATATTTATTTATTCAACAATCATGTATTGAGCTCCTTCTACATGGAAGGTACTATTCAATACAAAGGAGTAAGTAAAAAAATAAAAGTGTCTGCACTAATGGAGTTATTATATTGAACTGTGAGAGAGAGTGAGGAGTGCATAGCAGGGACATTAGAAGACAAAAGAAACAAAAATGCTTAAATTATCCAAAAGTCCATGAACCAATAAAACTAGTAAATGACAGGGTAAAAAATAGTACATACCACAACCACAGGAACTCTGAGAGAACTGTTCCAATAAGGCCATTAATAACAATGCACATTAGCACTACTTTATTAGGAAACTCAAAGTCTTCAAATCCAGTATAATGAAGTAAAAAAAAACCTGGCCATAAGAGCAGCAGATTAAACAGACCTACAAAACCTAAATATGAAAAAAAAAGACAAAAGTTAATAACTGTGACTTACCTAAATTTTCCAAAATTATCACTGTACATTAGATATTGCACAGAGTTCCAAAAGGTTTCCTTAACTGAATTTTCTCTTTCTTTGTTTTTAAGTCAGTCCTTTGTGTAGTGCAACACCAGAAAAAACTGTATCAAGCAACTGGTGACTACCAGTCTTCAAGGATCAACTATTCACAGCACAAACAATAAACTACTTAAAATAATGCAAAAATGAAAAATAAAAAAAAGTTAACCTTAGTTACCAATACACAATATGCTAGAACTTAAAAAAATAACTGGTGTGTTTGTACAGTCAGCTTAAATTAATTATGGAATTGGACAGTTTGATTTCTGATTCAAATAATACTTATGTGTGAAGCACTATATGTACTAAGCTCTGTGTGTGTGTGTGTGTGTGTGTGTGTGTACACTAAGCTAGGGTTAATGGAGGAAGGTACAGAAAGGTAAAAGTCTTGGTTCCCCTCTTCCTAGAGCTCTTGTCAGTTAGTGATATAATACATGCACATAAACAAGCTATTCAACATATGAACTAAACATAGAAAGGCAACTTGTAAAAGAAGACTACAATGTTTAGGGGTTGGAAGTGTGTACTCTGCAGTCTTATTGCCCTTATTGCTGTCCCATCCCAGCCCCACCATTCACTAGTACTGTTCACCTTAGGGAAGATGCAGAACCTCTTATAAGCCTCAATTTTCCAATCTATAAATGTAAAATATATTTGGCTAGTTTTCTGGGAAGATTAAACAAAACACTTATAAAACATAGCACAGTTTTTGGCATGGAATAAACAGTTAATAAAGGCTTATTATTATTATTACTGTTATTATTAAAATGTTAAGTTTATATATGACTACATATATGTGAATGTAAAAACAAAAAAAATTAATTTTGTTGAATTTTTTATTACACTTTCTATATAGTTTAACAACATATACCCACTAGGCAACCATAGTTTCCTTAAAAGAAAGCTAAATTATATATTTTTCATATTTCACTTTTAAGCTAAGTACTAAACTAATATTTAAGATTTCTAGCTAAATGTAAATAACAGTATGGAGAACTTACTCTTTATCTGTTGCTAAAGAGAACTTCTCTAAGGCCTCCATGGTGGTACAGGAGTTAAAGTCTTGGCGAAATTAAGCTATTGCCAGCCACTGCAGCATGAGTTCGATCCTGGTCAGGGAACTAACTCACATTTGGCGCAGCAGACCCCTCCTGACTTGCCTGCTGCTCCCCTCAGAGGTGTACTTCAGTAGATCCACCTGTTCTGTTCCTCACTCTGTCTCTGGTGAGTCCTCACACCCCCGGACCTATAACCTACATCACAGTTCTTGTATGCGTAAATAAAAATAAATCTTTAAAAAAAAATAAAGACAGATTTTCAGCTGTCTGGGAGAACAAATAAGCCTACCTTTACTAAGAAGTTCCTACCTCTGCCGATGCCATACCCTTTGTAGCGAATTACTGACCGACAGATGGAAAATTCATAAGGCTGGCCCTCGTGTTTCAAAGCCTAATGACTCAAGGCCAGGTCCCTTGACCCCACACTTGCATGAAAGGTACCAAATTTTAACCATACCTGAGGCACTATGGTTCTTTTCCTTCTCTACCCTGCTTCTCTCATTCCCTTGCCAGTTTTTCCTAGAGCATCACCTTGGTAAATCATCCACAGCAAATCTCTGTCACATATCCTATTTTCCAGGAAAATCAACTTAAGATATCTGGTGCTAAATCAAAACTAACAAATGGCATAGATACAAAATGCTGTTATTACCTGTTATTGCATAACAATAAAAAGTTCTAATTAAAGCATCAAAATTTGGCATTATCAAAAACCAAATCACCAAGTGTATTTTCTGGTTGCTCAACTACGAAATCTATGAAATCCCATGTAAACTAAAAACCTTAGACCTAAGGACAAAGATCCAAATCCCTTCACCTATTTTCCAGATGTTCCAGAATCTAGTCCAAATACCTCTAGTCCAACCACACAAATCACTCACTGTTCCTTGTTAAGCTTTGCTCACTGCCCTACCTCTAAAATATTTTCCATAATCCAAGCCTAACTTCTCCAATTCTGGCCATTCGAAACTCCAGATTAAACCAATATTGCTTTACATAGTACATTGCTTGTGATGAAGACCAATCAAGTTACTTCTGTGTGCATTCTAGTAAGGGTAAATTAAGCAATTAGTCTTGAAAGCAGCCAATCTTCAAAAAGAATGCTCAAAACATACTACCAGTTCGTTCCATTCCAGGTGGAATTTTCTGTCTCTAAAACATAAGATCATTACAATATCTTCATATTTGATGTGTTTTTCCTAAATTCTATACTTAAAAGGAACTTGAGTAACCTCTCAAGTCTGGTGGCTTTTCAAACTGTTACTCTGTAGGTACATACATTCAAACTCTTTTTAGCAGAAAACGTTCCTAAATATAAATTATAATGCAAAAAGTTCAACAAAACTTTTAAGATAAGCAACAAAAGATTCAAGTGCCAGATAGAGCATATAATTCCACTTTTCGAACCTTCCCAGGATCCTTTGTAAATGAGTTAGAAAGAAATTCATCTAAATCCAATTGCCTCATTTTTAGATGATATGAAGTCATAACAGCAATACTTCGGTTTCATGATTCCCTATAAGGTATACTTTGAAATCTCATCATGAGGCTTCATTATCATTGATACTTAGTTATCTTTTGGAAACTATTTTGTCAATATGCTCTTCTTTTGTAATCCTACACATAGCACATGTTCTTTTCTAAGCTATTTTTTGGTAAATGATATTTATAAATAATATTAGTATGCTTTTTAAAAGTTTAGAAATATTAAAATTTACCAAAATTTAAAAATGCCAGAAACTACAAGGGTAATATTAAAATCTATGTCATGAGAGTGTCTGTATCTTAAAATGCAAATGGAAAGTCTTTAAATGATCCATAATTTTTTATGAAAATAAGCAGCTAGACTGTAACAGTGTATTAGGGAGCCGCTTCCCCAATGCTTTCAACAATTCAAAAATAGCATAATGATGTATATACTCACAAACCTATAACAGCATAATCTGCATATCAATGAGGAAAACATCTGATTTGTAGGCTGAAGACATTAATGCAAAAAAAGGTGGTTTATGAGAAATTTCTATCTTTACCTCACATTGAGGGAATAAGTGTTTCCTTATCAATGCACAACTATGCAGAACAAGGTATGAGAAAACACTGAAACTGTACTTCATAATCTTTAAAATTTAATGATTTTTTGAGAATCATATGGAAGGGAAAAAGCTTCTCTACTCCTTCCAAAACCACAAAATCAGAGTAAACAGTCTCACAGATTAAACATACTCTTACCAAAGAACATTGGGATATCCAATTTATCTTCTCTGTCTACTTTTCTCTTAATCATAACAATATAGACAGCATACAGCATGGCTCCAACAAGAGACCAAATGGAACCTGTAAATATCAACATGAGTTAAATAATTTATTCTTAATTATTCAACATGATTATCTAAAATCTAACAATGTTTCAGGTATTATTTCAAAAAATCAACATACAAATATAAAAATATAAATAAATCCCACCTTGCTAATAAACAGACCCCAACTCATATAAAAATGAGTTTAAAATATAAACAAATAAAAGGCAAAAATATGTACTCACTGATTTAACCACTTAAATTCATATAAATAATTTTTCAATTCTGAAACTCATGCTTCCAATTTTTCCTACACAAATTTGACATCTGACATTTTCCATCTCTAAGTTGTTGCTTATACTGGTTCACCCCACCATGTATTATTTCTAATATATGTTCACCACTCTCTTCAGTATCATCACCTAGCAAAGTCAACCTCTGCCAAAATAACATCTTTTTACTCCACTGAATTTCCATCCTTCTTGTCTTCTAATTTAGACAATACTTACTATCATTAAATATATTATTTTTTTCTCTAGTGTCTTCATATTGCAAATCTCACTATTTTACGTGCAAAGCTACTCTGCACAAGAAAGAGGTGAGGTAGTTCAATGCACAGCTTACTGAGCAATAACAAGGAATAGTTTAGAAAACATTGTTCTATTCAATAAATTCCAAATATCTAAAAAAATATCTACAGGAAAAACATAAAGTTGGGTTTCAATTACTTTTGCTTTGTTAAATCTAAACAAAATAGATGAAATTAATGTTTACCATAATAGTAACTGTTTCAGGTAAGAATCAATGGTAAACTAGTAGGTAAAAGTATGATGAAACAGAGTATTTATACAGGCTCAAAATATGTCCCTACAAGATGCTTATTACTTACAGAGAAAAATTAGTAACTTCATACAGAAGCAAATTGTTAGATACCACTTCAAACTATGGTACTAGTAAATAGGACAAATCAGTATCATACACCTTCTGGTTGATGTACTGCTCAGGACACAGTATCACTTCCATGTTATTCTTACCAGAAACATACAACATAAATCTGATCATATGGGAATACCAGATAAACCCAATCTAGGGGCATTCTACAAAACAACTGTACAGTATCCTTCAAAACTGTTGAAGTGTTAACAGATAATCTGGGTGAAGACTGTGTGATTTGAACTTTATTACATTATTTTCCAAGGAAAAGTTTAAGAAAAGGGGTTGGTTGTACCTGACAGTGCCTACTCTCTGTGTGTATGTACACAAATACAAACACACATGATGACACACTAAGCAGACTTTGGACTCTAACAAAAAGAATCCAGAGTCAATACTTACCAATTGTATCTCTTCCAGCAGATTTCTCAGACCCTGACAGGTTTACCAGCACAACACCTCCAATACTATGAGAATAAGAGTCATCACTGATTAGCAAAATAACAAATTCCTTAAAGAGCTAATATACAGATAAAAATGATAAGGATTTACAAATGACAAAAACTAACCTCAAATTGGGTAAAACTATGAATGAAGGTAGACAGTAAGTTAATCATATCTAAAGATATTATCAGTTATAAGTGCTATATTTCTATTAACTCACTTAAGCCTTACAAAAAACATATTACCTGATATGGAACTGTTTTTATTACCATTACCATTACCATTTTAGACAATAGGAAACTACTAACGAAAAGAAGTAACTTGATCAAAATCACATGAAGCATAGGATATCTGCCCTAGTCTAATGTTTGTACCTGCTATGCTTTTATCTCAATAGATTAAATGAGATTTTTTAGCTTAACACAGGACCTCCTTAAAACTGCTGCTATGCTAAATTCTTGTTATAATCTCAGAAACTGAATCTCATTGTGTATATAAAGCCATTTGAAAACAAAGTATTAAACAATGTGTTCTTAGGTATCCTTAATGATACATAAAAGAGATACAAAAAGTTCTCAGTAATAAATTTTCTAGCACACAGGTTAAGCAAATATTTTTGGAAAAACAGTAGTGTGCAGATCAGAGAATCTCTGTTGCAATCATTGATAGTACGCAAACAAACAAGAATGGCTGTGTTCCAATGAAACTTCATTTATAAAACAGTATTTTTTTTAAAAAAAGATTCATTTTATTTATTTATGCATACAAGAATTGAGGTGTAGGCCAGAGGTGGAGGGGGTGAGTGAATTCACCAGAGACAGAGTGGGGAGCAGAACAGGTGGATCTATTGAAACATACTGCTGAGGGGAGCAGTGGGTGAGATAAACCATGTAGGTTAGCTCCCTGGCCAGGATAGAACTCATACTGCAGTGGCTGAGGATCGCTTGATAACACTGAGATTTCACCCCTGCACCACCAGGGAAGCCCAAAAACAATTTAACCCCTGTTCTAACTACTTTAATAAAGAGTAAAGGACCCAGTCATAATACTTGTAATTTTAACATTTTATATCCATTTCCTTTTTTATTAAGATAATACAAAGAAAATGTAAGAATTTTTAATAAAGTCACATAAAATCTCACTTACTTTCCAATAAAAATACATTTCATTTTCCTAAGGCAAAAATACACTTGTATAAAAAGTTAGCCAACCATGGAAAAGAATAAATTCCTGGTGGCCAGAGTCTAAATGGTAAATCAGTTATATCAACCAGACTACCCATGAAAGCTACCATGAATTGACCCTTATACTTAAAGGAGAAAGGTAGAAAATAAGAACTATGACTTATGGATTACTTAAGTAACAGCCTATAAGAAAAGTTTCTGATAGTGATATAGGATAGTTTGTATTATAATATACTATACCAGCAAAGAAAGGTGAGAAAAAAAAAAGGCTTTAAATGGACATTATCCTACTCAGCCCTGCATCATCTCCTCAACTAGTTTTCTAAGCCTTCATGAAAGGTAACTGGAGGGAGAGACCTCAAGGCAACTTTGGGTCCTATTCCTGTCACTGCAACTTACTAAGCAAATATACATTCACATTTAACCTAACATGGCAAGTTAGCCTCAAAACTTTCCCACTTTCTATTTCCTTTTCCTAAAATAAGTTTCCCTTTTTGTTTTAGAGAAACAAAATGTTTTAGTTTCTACATGTCCTGCTTCCAGAAAAAAATGCAGTCTTCTCTGATTGACTCACCCTCAAGTAACCTTTCAGTTATTTTCTGTATAATTCACTTGGCAATACTGGCAATATAAAATCACTATTAATGATAACTATATACAGACATTTTATTTTCATTTGGCTTTTTGTATTTCCTGTCTTCCTTAATGGACTGTAAACCTTTAAAGGTTAAAAACCTTATTTTGCACTTTGTGTCAGTAAATGCCTACAACAGAGCTTTTCTTACTAGCAGTACTCAAAAGAAGTACTGATTTGATACTACTTGTTTTTGAGAGAAGAAATAAAAAGTCAGAGGGGCCTTCCTGGTGGCACAGTGGGTTAAGCAACGCACTATGAAGCAAACCTCAGCCACTGTAGCACGAGTTCGATCCCTGCCACCGGCCAGGGAGGTGACCCACATGGCGCGGCAGACCTCTCCTGCTGTGTCCGCTGCTCCCCTCAGCAGTGTACTTCCATTGATCTGCCTGTTCTGCTCCCTGCTGCCTGTGGTGAATCCTCTCACCCCCACCTCTGGCCTGTACCCCAGTGTTTGTATGCATAAATAAATAAATCTTAAAAAAAATAAAAAGTCAGAGAAGACAGAATAATTCAATGGAGAAAGTAGTATTTCTTAGCTCTTAAAACTCCCTTTGAATCAGGGTTCTGTTCTTTGCCCCTAAACAATGCCTTAGACTTTCTGAGAGGATTTCCTAGATAAGTGGTGATAATTTTTTTATTTTGATAAAATTTTAAATTTTGTAGGGAATATCTATAAAGTGTAATTATTTTAAACATCATAATTTTAGGCAAAGTAAATTAGCTATTAAGTTATAGTCTTACCTCAAAATTACAGCTAAGAGTTTAGAAAGAGTAAATCTATCTCCACTGTTACTTGGAAACACTGCAGCAAGTATTAAGGTAAAAAGTCCTATGGGAAAAGATGGAAAAAAAAACACAAAAACCACACACACATGAGCTTACACTGTGAAGTAATTTACTACCAACTTAATTGTTTAAATAAATTATACACCTAACTTTTAAACTAATTTTTCAAACAGTTAAGAATAATACTGCAATTATCGAGGCGAAAATGTTCAAAAACCATACACAAAAGCAGCTTCTAAACTAAACCATGCTTATTTTAACAATACAATTCAAGTTTATTTTAAATTTAATTAGTGAGTTAAATGGAGAATACAGAGTAACATATATCATAACCAAGCATGCATGTCATTTTTTTACTTCAAAATACTTTTATCTTCCAAATTTAGAAAGTAATTCAATTTCAAAAATAAAACACCTTTCAGAGGACAAATTATAGTGGTGAAATAGCAATTATATTTGTCTGAAGGATCTAGAAAAAGATCTTTACAAAGAAAATGTGAAAGGAAGGACAACTATAATAGAAAGAACTAGCCTATAAATCTTTAATACATTGTTATATAAAAAAATACTGTAATGTATTTGAAGGAATATAAATAGCACAAGGTTATGGCATAAACTACAAAGATTAAGAAGTAATTACAATATAATAATGTACATTAGAATGAACACAATAATTTATAACATTGTAAAAATGAATGCATATACATACACACAGACATCAGAACTAGACTCAATTAATAATTAAGATTGTGAAGACAAATTTCTTACCAGAAGTTGAAGACAAAATATTAACAATAGCAACTTGTGTGTCTGAAAGTGCTTCCTGATATGACAAATTTGCCAAAAACCACTAAAGAAACAGAAAACAAAATGACATTAATGAATGACAAGTTCATAATCTGCTGTTACAACTTTATAGCTTGTCCCTTATTTTCTCTCCTAAAAACTATTATCATGAGGCTTTGAAAGCTGCCCTGTTTTGAAAATACACAGTACTACCACTGCGACAGCCCAAATTCTATCTCCACCCATGGAACTAACCAACATGGTGCAGCAGACCCCTCCTGTCTTGCCCAGCTGCTCCTTTCAGCAGTGTATTTCAGTCAATCTGCTTGTTCTGTTCCCCGTTGATTCAGGTGAATCCTCTTACCCCTGCACCTCTGGCCTACACCCCAGTTCTTGTATGCATAAATAAAAATAAATCTTTAAAAAAAAAAGAAAAAATTAACAATATTTGGTTGAATTTCAGAATTCAGGCATTTTTTTTTAATGTGGATAAAAGGAATACAAAATTAAGCTTTAAAATTAGCTTTATCCAATCTACCACTCTAATGATTTTATCAAAGCCAAATTTATACTAAGGGAAATTCTCAAACATTAAAATATGTACAAGTGAATACGTCATGATGAGAACTCTATTAAACAAGGTAAAGCTTGTGGGGATGAACAGAACAAGTTAGCTAGTCAGACTGATAAATAAAAGGCTATATTCATTTTGAAAATTTTAAACTGTCTAAGAAAGTTGTGAATTTACTGGCTAATTGGTTGTTTCCTTGATTCTCAGTTTGGAGATAAAATACAAAGAGTTCTCTGGATATGAGGATTTTTTTTTTCATTCTTTCCTTTTACTCATCTAAGCTAAAATACTCTTATATGCCCAACGCTGTGCCTACCAGATGTAGAGATACAAAGTAAGACCTCTGTTGACAAAGCCTGGGTGTGCACATGTCTCCAAGTTAATTTATTTTCACTGCTATCAGATATTTAATACATATTACCACAACGCATACTTTTTCTATTGATGGACTTTACTATTTCAAATATTACTGTGAACATTATAGAGTAAGTCTCCTGGTGCTTATGTGCATGAGTCTCCCTAATATATATACTAAAAAGCAGAATGCTGGGTCAATCAAAGTAAACTAAATGCTTATCTAATTGTTTTTGGCAACTGTTATTTAAAAAGATGACTAGGTAATCATATTCTACTGAAGTGAAATGTCTGTATTAAGAAGACATCTCTTGATCTCTCTGATCTTAGAGTTAAGTAATCATTATCATTTCCATTTCAAAGCAATAAATACACTGTCTTAGAACACTAGTAGAGGTGACAGCTGAATCTAGTTGTCTCCTTACTCAAGGCAAAAGCCAGAATAAAACTCTGGCAAAGTGATTCAGATTCCATCTATAGTCATATGACTCCCTAGATAATTTCATTTGACTAGCAAAACAACACAACATGACAGCAACTTGTGAGAAGGGCAACATCAAACGTGTATATCAATAGACATCACAATCTGCTTATAGTTGAAGTGTTAGCAGAGAAGCAAAGATTCAGTCCCTAATTATCTTTGGTGATTTTCTGCTATAATGGATAATGGTAATGGATGATAATTAGCTTTCTTGTTTCATTTTCCTTACCACTTTAATATTTAAATACTGGGCTCATTTTCTAAACAAACTCACTGATCTGTTAATCAAGATAAAGAAGTAAATGCAGATCACTTAGATGATAGACATTCAAAGATCGTAAAAATTCATCATTAGCTATCAACTCTAACAGACTTTTCTATTCTCCACTACTACCAAAACACTATTCCCTGACACTCAAATCCAAGGCACTTTTACCACAAAAGATCCATCTCAATTACTCACCAATAAAAATGATCCTTACAACATTTCCCTTCATTATTCCAGAATTGAGGACAACAACTTACTAATAATTAAGCTATCACAAATAATTTATAGTTCATTCTTTCATGAGTGGTAATTTAACTTTAAAATGATCATAAAAGGTATTCTTGGTAAAACCTATATGATCTAAATTATATTTTATAGAGAAAAATTAAAATGCTTAGACACTTCCAGGAGAAAAGATATTCAAGGAAACTGGCAAATACAGTGATTATTTGCTCCTTTTAATCTCCACTATCTGCTATGTTAGCCATTACCCATACATGACAAGTGAGCAACTAAAATGTGGCTAGTATGAAATGAAATGTTCATAAATTAAGACATAAAAACTGAAACTGAACTTAAAAAACCTGAAACTGAATGAAATAAAAACTAAAAGAGAATTTAAATTATTTCTAGAAACAAATTAAAAGATTTATAAATTTTAGTATGAAAAAGAATTTCACAAGTAATTTTTGTATTGATAACAAATTGAAATATTTTATGTAGCTAGGAGGTTAAAAAATTAACTTCACTTGCTTCTTTTGTTTTTTGTCTAATGTGGCTACTAGAAATTTTAAAATACATAGGTGACCTTTATTTAGGCTCACCTTTTATTGCAAGTGAACGGCACTGCACTAAGCTTATCACTGTACTCAGATTTCAAAGAAAGCGGTTTACCTAGATTATATTTTACTGATACCCATAAAATTGTCACTACTAAAGACTAATATAGATGTCATCTCTTGTAATTTAAGACCATTTTTTTTAAAGCTACTAAAGATGGAAGCAACCCAAGTGTATATCAACAGAAGAATGGAAAACAAAATGTGGTATATACATACAATGAAAATATTATTCAAGCCAAAAAAAAAAAAAAAAAGGAAATTCATCCAGGTATAAGAATGAACTTTAAGAACATTAAGTTACGTGAAATATGCCAGTCATAAAAAGTACTGTATGATTCCATTCATATGGAGTATTTAAGATCAGTCAAAAATTCAGAGATGGGGAGGGGATAGGGAGTGGGTTAGGGCAGAAGAGAGCACGAGGGACTGAGGTGATGGTGCACTGGTGAAATGGTGGTGGGAAATCCATGGGGACTACAATTGATTTCAAATATATATAAAGAAGAAGGAAAAAAAATTCAGAAACAGAAAGCAGAATGGAGGTTATCAGGGGCTAGAGAGGAATCAAAAAGGGGAACTATCAATTAATGGGTTCAGTTTCAGTTTTGTAAAATGACATAAGTTTTGTTGATTAATAGTAGTGACGGTTGATAACAATTAGAATATACTACACACAGTTAAACTATACACTTACAAACTATTAAAAAGGCAAATTTTATGATATGTATATTTTACAATTTTTTAAATAGGCTGCACATATCAACTATAAATCTGATTACAAAAAAGTTTTATTACAACAAGAACCATTGCAATACACTTCTCTTTAAGATATGAGTTAGGAAAGGGTTTGCTTTATTTAATGAAAAAAGATACTTCATTTTAATAAACAATAAACTGAATATTCAATAAGTCTTCCATTTTGCCTTCCTGCAATTTTCCTAGAGATGAATTGTGTACTCACCTGACATAATTACTTTACATAAAAGTTCATGATATAATCCCATTCTATGGTCAAGTTTCCCACCCACCCATCCACTTGCACCCCCAATATTGCCCACATAATCTGAGTTTTATCTTTTCACCTTTAAAAAACTTTTATGCATAGATGATTTTGTTATGCTTCACCTGAAGTCTCCGTTGAAAATTAGGTAACATATAATTAATAAATTTTAGTCTTGCCTTATACTTATTTAAAATAAGCAAACAGAAATTACAGCCAATAGCATAAACAAAATATATGAACCTTTAAATTAACCTTATTATATATATACCTATGTGTATATACATACACATATATATAGTTACTACAACTCCCAAAGATTTTCTTATTTGTGCAGTAGGCCACATTAATCAAGGCATCACTAAAATAGAGGTTTTTCAGGGTCTCCCTGGTGGCGGAGGAGTTAAGAGTCTCAGCACTATCAAGCTATTGCCACTCACTGCATCATGAGTTCGATGTCTGGCCAGGGAGCTAACCAACAGGGCACAGCAGACCTCTCCTGACTCACCCACTATTCCCCTCAGCAGTGTATTTCAGTAGATCCGCCTGTTCTGCTCCCTATTCTGTCTCTGGTGAGTCCTCTCACCATCCCTTCTCTGGCCTGTACCCCAGTTCTTGTGTGCATAAATATGTGTATGTGTGTGTGTATATACATATACACATACATATATATATGTCTATATAGGTTATTCAGACACAGAGAAAATGGGCTTTGCAATATGTATGAGACAAAACTGTGACATAAAACCTTGTAATCAGGCCAAGTGATATTGACATTAGCACTATATTTAATGTTTAAAAAAAAAT
Source organism: Galemys pyrenaicus (assembly GCA_019455555.1). Classification (NCBI taxonomy): domain Eukaryota; kingdom Metazoa; phylum Chordata; class Mammalia; order Eulipotyphla; family Talpidae; genus Galemys; species Galemys pyrenaicus. The sequence continues at coordinate 276,956 of JAGFMF010011704.1, read as the reverse complement.
GCCACTACAAATTTGAATCTAAAGGCCCATACTAAACAACCCTATTTGTCTACTTTTAATGATAAAAATATAAAGAGAATTGAAATTCATTTTTAAATACCAAATTTCAGAGTTTTCACTAACACAGGCAAGTCTCTAGCTCTGTATGAAATATTAAGCACATTTCTCAGTTTCTATTATTATAACAAAGAAGCTATCAACAACACTAAAGTAAATACTGTGGAAATATTTTTTTTTTTTAAAGATTTATTTATTTATGCGTACAAGCACTGGGATACAGGCCAGAGGTGTGGGGGGTGAGAGGATTCACCACAGAGAGCGGGAGCAG
>JAGFMF010011704.1:263554-276578 GCA_019455555.1 Galemys pyrenaicus | reverse complement strand
CCCCCCCTGGCCGGCAGCAGGGATCGAACTCGTGCTGCAGTGGCTGCGGTTTGCTTCATAGTGTGTTGCTTAACCCACTGCGCCACCGGGGAGGCCCAATACTATGGAAATATTTACTATGAGTACTTGCTAAAATATTTGACCACATTATATGTACTTAATATAAAACTGCAAAAACACTTGAAGAAATCAATGCATACATTAACTCTTATCTGGATATTTACTAACGCTTATATACATCACAGTATAAAATAAGTATTCACTATTTTGTCAAATATATGAGACATTGTATATGAGGCATTATAATACTACAGTATTTTTTGAAATATTTTATATATAATAAACGTTTATTAACGTTTATACTCTAACTCCCAATGATACCAAATAGTTTAAAATCATGGCTAAGCAACCTAAATAATTTTATACTGTAATAGTACATTGTTGTTATGTATGCCACCTTAATATTCAAATCCCATATATATAAAACAAGAAAACCTACCACAAAGCAAAAAAAAAAACTAATTTTTGCTACTTGAGTTGCAGTAAGTTTCCCCACAGTTTTGAGTAAAGATTCTTGTTCTTTCACAGTAGGATATGACATGCGAGACAACTTAGCTTCCAATGCATGACTTGATGGCAGCTGCCGAATCTCCATGATATTACTGAACCTCACACGAGATTTTTTGGGAGCTTAAAAGGAAAATTACAGTAAAAATCATTAAGCATTTCCTATAGAACTCAACATAAGTCACATGTTTAATTTGTTAATGAATGTATATTATTTAGCCCATCTATAATCAGACTTAGACAGTCAGAAAACCAGAGTTGTCTTATTCTCTGGAAGCAAATTTGTTCATTCAAAAGAGCTAACAGGAAAAACATTTTCATCTATAAAAAATGCTTTAAAAGTTTAAAATGTTTCTGTAAACAATGTTTCTGCAATTGTGAAGAACTTCCTGGCTCAGGATTATAATTTTGGCATCTATCATAAAATTTTACTTGGGTTTTTCCGCACAGACACCCAATTATGACAATTATTTTCCTGGTCAAGAAAGCAAATCATTCCTCTATAAGTCCATTCCTTCTAAGACAATATTACAGATAAGTACAGTACCTTATATTGAAGCTAAGTGTTCTTTACTAAATACAAAGAACCAGAAAAATTCCTATAATTTGCTATCAACATCTTTGAGGGCATAGTTGAACAGGATATTTAGTTTTAAAATATTTTATTTAAAATACATACATATATAATAAAACCACAGTGGATTTCTTTCTGATATTTGGAAATCATTTTCACCTACATTACACGTGTAACAGAATAACTGCCAGGGAATCCCAGTCAACCCACAGAGTTAATGACACTAATATTTCCACCCATTTCTCAGTTTTATGGAATTTTAAGTTTTTCTTACTTTTTTCATTATCAACATTTGCATTCTCAGAAAGTTTTTCACTTGGAAGATCATGAAATTTCACAGGAACATATAGAGGTTCACTCTGGAATGTAAAACAAACAAAAACAAATATAAACAGGAAGTAATAACTCACACACTGACTAAAATTTAAGTGCATGGTAAAAAGATATACATACAACCCAAAACATGACTGTTTGCTACTATATTTACATAGTATAGTTTTCCCAAAATGCATTTTCAAGACATAAAAAGTAAACTCAAAATATCCATACAGGGAAAATGACAGAAATGAAATATAATAGTTTAAAGCTTAAAATGTAAGCGAATGGTACTGATACATATTTAAAATCTAATGCTATTAAAAACAGATCTTTCTCTCAGCTAACAGATTTTTCACATTCTTTTAACAAATATATTCTGAGCTACTATTATGTCTACAGTTGTTGTAGGTGTTAGCAATACAAGACTGAATAAAAACAAACTTGTCCCCATGAAGGGAAGTAGGAAAGGCAATGAGCAAATAATAAAGAATAATAAATAACATATAGTGTATGTGTGTGTGTTTGCCAAAGTGTTTACTCTTGTAATTCAAGATTCAACAAAAACCAAAAATTCTTGAAAACCTCTTTAAATTGATAAGAAGAAAATAACTATCATTTATGAATTCTTTGTATGAGGCACCAAGGCTAGAGCTTTATAAACATACATTTCTCATTAGTCCTTGGAACAACCTTATGTTATTTTTTTTTAAAGATTTATTTATGCATACAAGAGCTGGGGTACAGGTCAGAGGTGTGGAGGGTGAGAGGATTCACCAGAGACAGAGTGGGGAGCAGAACAGGCAGATCTACTAAGATATACTGCAAAGGGGAGCAGTGGGCGAGGCAGAAGAGGTCTGCTGCACCACGTGGGGTACAGCCCCAGCCAGCAGCAGGGATAGAACTCATGCTGCAGTGGCTGTGGTTTGTTTCATGGTGCGTTGCTTAACCAGTTGCGCCACCAGGGCAGCCCCACAACCTTATGTTATTTTAAAGAAACTTTTCTAGAAGCTGAGATATAAAGTAATCAAGTTATGTTAGACAACAGAATTATAGCCAAGTTTGTCTAACTATATTCTAAAGGTTAAGTGGGTCTAAATTTCTCAACTGTTTTTACAAAATGTTCTTGAGAAGATCTATATTTAAAACATGATTCGCCAACAAGCATGCTTCTTGCATTAACAGAAAATGTTTTATATTTCTTTAGTTCTGTTTTTAACTCTTGATATAGAACTCTGCCAATGAAAAATATTCAGTAAAAAAGACAACAGATCTGAAAGTAGATACATTCTCTTTGTTATGCTGAACTTTTCATTATAGCATTTGACTTAGAACAATTTGACATATCCACCTTACAAATAAGAGCAAAAATTAGTAGAAGAGTACTTAGAAAAGTAGACTGCCATGTCCAGTCTGCTTTCTACACTATTAGAGACAACTGATATTAATCTTGCTGATGTTAAAGATCCCAGAGAAAAGAAATGACATTTTCTCTACAATTCAAAAACCATTCACGTAACCTATTTTCCATGTAAATATAGGTCTAAAAGCTAGACAAATAAAATCTGTACTATCAATAAGCTCACCAAGCTATTGTTTCATAACTGGTAATAAATTTTATAGTGAATTTAAGCCAGAACCTCTTTTTACATACTCTCTCTCCAATTAGATAAATACTTTAAATAATAGAATGTTAATTAGTTTAATTGTTTGCTTATTATCTGTGTCCTCCCCTCACCAAACATACATTCTTAATATACTCAAATATAAGCTGTAAGTGCCCCCAAAAATTTGTGGGATAAATGAATAAACAGCTTCCTTATACATTATGTATCGAGGAAAATATTGTTTTCTAAGGAATGATAATAATGTTAAGTGGCAAAATTGAAAGAAACAAAGGACAAAAACTCCTTTACTATTTTCACTCCTTGACTAATTCCTTTTTTCCCTCACTCCCAGGGGAGGCTGAACTACTTCCTGGCCCCTGGCATCTAAGGAAAGACAGTACCAAATTATGATCCTCAATGTTGGGCACCCAATATTGAACATATATCCATAACCTAATATAACTGTGATGCTATCAAAGCTATTCCAATCCTTTCCACCATGGCTCAAGTCCACCCTTTCTACTTACCAAGGAACTATTCATAGTTGTATCTGTTGTGCAAGCAGCAAAGTAACCTTCAGCATCTGTGAACTATAGATAACAGGATATAAAATTCAATTTAAACACATCTTACAAATGTAAGACTAATGTTAGCCACCACACAAAGGAATAAAATCAAAATTCCAGAGTAGAACTATAAAAGTATACTATTAGTAATAGTAATAGCAACTAATGCCAAGTATGCACCCATGCAAGGTAGGTATTATCATCTTCATTTTAATGATGAAGAAATTGAGGCTGAGAGATTTCATCTAAGTAAGGGAGACAGGACGAAGGCTCACTTTTCACAACATGATTGTGACATTTCTAATTGAGCAAGAAAAGGATAGATTGATTAGTGAAAAAATACAAATAACATCATAGTATATCATAACAACAATATTAATCTTAACTCCCTATGGATCTCAGGGAATGCATTACACTTTGAAACTCTCTGCTAGTGCTCATGTTTTTATTCATACCCACAACTAACCTATCATTATTCCAACTTAAAGTCTTAAAAATTTGCTGAGGTCACACAATTGGCAAGCGACAAATAAGATTCAAAAACCAGAACACATATGCTCTTAAGAACACACATAAATCTGTAAAAAAACAAAACAAAACAAAAAACCCTAATTGGAAAAATAGGACAACTCACAAAAGAACTCTATTGTGAAAAAAATAACCCAAAATTATGTAAATTATTGTTCACATATAAAATTGGTAAATGTTAGAACTATAGTAAAGATATGAATTACACACAACTATTATAAATGATTTAGCAATAAGAAACAGAAGTTTTTAAAATGGCATTATCTTTTCCACCACTTACACTTTTATCCTATATATACAATTATGTTTAAAAATATTCCTATTTATGTAAATTAAAAAATATAAAAACAATATATCAAGAGTTAGACCAATTAAACAGGAAAAGATGATAACAGATGTTTATGTAAGCCCTTAATGGTATACAGGATATATTGTTAAATGAAAAATTAATTGGGTTAAAAAATGATATTAAACTTAATCTTTGCTATAGTTTTTAATATGTACATATAAATATATAGCTATAGATAGTATCAAATTTTATAGTAGTCTTAATATGGAGAGATTATGGCTATACCTGTTAACCATAAATTGTTGTCAACAATGAACATCACTACTACAATTAAAAAACATGTATTAAAAAATGTTCTTCTTTCAAAATTGGAGTCAATTCTTTCAAAGCCCACTGCAGTTTTATCAAGTAGGTTTATAGAATACTCTAAATTCTCAACAATGTTCATAGCATCTTCATTAGGAGTAGGTGTCATCTTAAGAAACTACTTTCCTATCGGTGCTTTGGTGGTGGGTGTGGTGTGGCAACATACTTCTGAAGAAGTATGAACTAGACCCTAAATTATATATGGTGTGGTAAACTAATGTTACCTCAATAAAATACAATTTTAAAAAACTAAATTTAAATAATCTTCAAAATTTAAAAATAACTCTGGTAATAATAAATTACACAGAAAGTTGCTCATTGTAAGTATAGCAAGAAATTTATAAAAGAGTATAACAGGATAATTTCATTTTTGTAAAAAATAAAATTCAAAGCCACATAATAATGACAGGATATATGCCAAAATACTACCAGTGATTACTTCCTGAAGAATTTATTGTTTTCTTCCATTTCTTCTTGGTATTTTCTAAATTTTTGACAATGAACATGTATTAAAAAATATGTTACATATTCCTACATGTAATACTATAATACATATGCATTTCTATTATGTATATATCTTACTTTTGCAAAATAAAAAACATTTATATTTTTGGTAAGTTAAATTTTTGCTTTTATAAGCATACATTTCTAGGCTTTACCTCAAAAACAATTACAGAAAATCCAAATATCCAATGAGTACATTTCTCAAGAATGTACATATTAGGTAAGAAACTGAACTCATAAGAAATAAAACACAAACATGAAAAGGATTATAGAGACAAAAAGTAAAACAGTGGTTACCAGAGTGAGAAGTATTATTTAATGGACACAGAATTTTCATTTAAGATGATGAAAAAGTTCTGAGATAGATGGTAGATAGCTGCATAATAAAGTCTATGTTTTTAATGCCAATGAACTACAAACTTAAAAATGGTTGAAATGGTAAATTTGATGTTATGTGTATTTTACCTAATTTTATGGAGGGAGAATGAAAAAAGGATTAATATGGTAGATAGTTTTATATTCTTTATTCTCAAAATTTCAGTTTCAACTTGTATAAGGATTGATACATCACTGTGTAAGTTGCCATTTAACTCAACATAGTGAATCAGCATATTATGTTACATCAATTAGAGAAAATATGATTTGATTAACCAAATATCTGAAATATGCCCTTGAGTACATTATTTTCATGTCAATACATAAAATCTTGAATTATTTGGCTTCTACAATCAACTTAACAATGAATAAGGTAAAAGTCATTTCATCTACAAATGGCCAGACTCCAGATAGCTTCCATTTCCTTTTTATCTTCTTCACATGAATTGATTTAGGTTAGTTCAATAATTTTTAACTCAGATGGATGTCATAAGGTAAAGGAGAAAAAGTGATTATGCACCTTTTCCTCAACTTTTTGTCTTATACCAAGTTGATTAATAGAGCAATTTTAAAATACTGACAAAAGTAGGTATGTCTTTTATCATGCTTTACTCACTAATTTAACAAATTAAAACCTGACCATCCTTCAATAAATTAATATATATTTAAATATTGGAAAAATATACCTCTCCAAATCTTCCTGGTGGAAGAAGAATTTTCAGCACTATGAAACTATCTGCAGCCACTGTAGCACAGGTTCAATCCTCAGCAACAGAGCTAACCAAAATGGCCCAGCAGACTTCTCCTGTTACCCGCTGCTCCCCTCAACAGTGTATTTCAGTCAATCTGCCTGTTCAACTCCCCACTCTGTCTCTGATGAATCCTCTCTCTCTCTCTCACACACACACTCCTCTGGCCTATACCCCAGATCTTGTATGCATAAATAAAATAAATCTTTAAAAGAAAAAGAGAGAAATATACCTCTCCAATAATACTTAAAACTGAAAACTTACAAAAGCAGCATGTTTTCCTCGAAATCCTCTTGTACACTGTTGTCTCCATGGCTTCCAAATAATAAAGCCCAAAAGGTACAGAACAAACATAGATGTTTTTGCAAAAGTGCTGAAGAATGGTTTGTTGTACTGAGTAAAAACATACTGAAAAGGAAAAAATTGCATAGACTATGACTTGACTTTAAACTTTATTACTCATCTTCAATAAAATTAGGCTATTACATGACTTTTAACTATTTACAAGTTCATTTAGAAGAAAAAGATCAAAAGGGATTATAAAAATATTTTAGATTCCTTTCTGAATATTGCATTTGCTTTGCATATGAAAAATAATAACCCCAAAGCAGCAACAACTTACAAAAAAATTTTATCCCACATTTATTGAAATCCTAATATGTAACAGTATTTGTGCTTGTCACTAAGAAAAGAAAGGTAATATATGTGTCTATAAAGTGCATATGACATACTAAGTTCATGATGGATATATCTCGTATGCTGGGAATAGCAAAGTGAGACATATCATTTAGAAAGTTTAAGTTTCCTAAGAGAAGCTACTCCTAAGCTCTCTGAAGGGTCAAATAAGAGTTAGCCCAGCAGAATAAATAGCATAGGGATATAACAATAGCATAGATATATAACAAATAGAATGGCATTTATAGGAAACTGCAGGGTTTGATGTCATTAGGAACTATACAAAATAACTATAATCTCAGTTCCTAAAAAAAAAAAAAAAATGCCCTAGGTATGTATACTGAAAAGCCCTAGAAAAAATGACAACTCAGGAAGAATGAGCAACCCTAAAATCAAGATAGTGATCTGTACCCAAGTATGGGTAAGGAAATGTCCAAAATGAGACTGGCACATCTGCCAGAAAGTAAGTAGATATTGAGACTTATGGAGTCATAGTGAAAAGACAGTTAAGTCAATTTAAGGGGTCTCCATTTAGTAATTTAAATATCAAAGGGAATAATAATTGCAAATATTTCAAAACTGCAAATAATTCAAAATATTTCAAAATCTATGACTGCATGATACTCAAATCCCTCAATGGTTACTACTGGAAGTTGCTAGGCAACATTACTCTAAAATGAATAGAGGGAAACAATCAAAATTTATCCTATCTTTCCTATATGAATCATGTTTCAGGATAACCAGTGATGGAAAAATTCCCCTTAAGTATTCCAGCTAATAAATACAGAAGAAATAACCCTTAGAAAAATCACCATTTTATAATCCTTAGAGATATTCTATTTGGGCAATAATCATGGATATTCAACTATCACTTACAAGTTGATGAAAAACATAGTACCAATTCAAATTGGTATCACCCAAAGGAAGATTTGTAGTCATTATGTGCCTCATGTTGTGATGTCACAGGACACCACCAAAGTATTTTTTTCCTAAAAACTGAACCTGAAAATCAAACCTGTAGACTTTATACCTACCATTTTATGTAGAAAATAAGAAAGAGGAACAATTTAAATGATGCTCCAAAAAGACTGTCAGCTAAGTCTGAAATGTGTTCCAACAAATATGTTCACAAATTTGTTTCATCCAACAAAAAAATCTTTACCCCCAATGTAATGGTATTGGAAGATGGGGGCTTTGGGGAGGTGATTAGGTCATGAAGGTAGAGTCCTCATGAACAGGCTTAGAAATCTAATGAAAGAAGCCACCAAAGAACTCTCTGGCCTTTTTACCTTATGAGAACACAGTAAGACTGACATCTAAAAATCAGGATTACAGGTCCAATGAATCTGCCAGCAACTCTGGCAGAAGTATGAGAAGTAAGTGTGTATTGTTTAAGTCACACAGTCTTGTTGCATCCTTGTTTCAGAAGTTGAATAAAGTGAGATAGTGTGATATATCCCACAGGTAAATTGATCCACTATCTTCAACAAATCAAGGTCATAATTAAAAAGAGAAGTGAGAGGATACAGTTAAGAAATAAAGGTGACTTAAACAATACAAGTTAGTGTGTGAAGCCTTTTTATATTACCTAGAAAGATGTCCTTGACACAGCCAGGAATATTTGAATATGGATTGGATATCAAAGATTCTGATGAATTATAGTTAATCTTTTTAGTGACTAGAGGTTATATTTTACAAAATTAAGAATTCTTTTCAGTTTGAGAACATGAAAGAATTGAAAGGTGAAATACTGATAGAATTTGCTTTAAACAATTTGTAACAAATATTTGGGAAGGGTTAATAAAATTGGCAAAATTTGATAACTATAAAAGGTAAATTATGGATACATAGAGATACATTATAACATCCTCTCTACTTTGCATATATTAGAAAGATCCGGGTCTCCTTGGTGGCATAATAGGTTAAGCACAGTGCTATGAAGCAAACTGCAGCCACTGCAGCACAATTTCAATCCCTGCAACCTGCCAGGGAGGTGACCCACATGGCACAGCAGACCTCTCCTCTCCTTCTTTGCCTGCTGCTCCCCTCAGCAGTGTATTTCAGTCAGTCTGCCTGTACTGTTCCCCACTGTCTCTGGTGACTCCTCTCACCCCCACACCTCTGGCCTATACCCCAGTTCTTGTATGCATAAATAAATAAATCTTTTTTAAAAAGTTCATAATAAAATGATTTTCTTTGGAATACAGAATTTATCTCAAAAGTCTGCTAAGCATACTTGGCTGAAGAATTAAACACATTACATATACTCTTGGAATATGAAATTAGAAAATATCCTATTACTAACAGATTTTACTTTTAACAAGTTCTTTTTTTTAACTTTGCTTTAGATATGAGTTGTTAAATTATAATTTAATCAGGTGTTCTCTTGCCCTAACGTTCATTAGCTGATAAATAACAACTATTTAAAACTAAAATGATTTAAGTAGCTTTATTTATTTAAAACTAAAATAGGTTTACAGGGTATTTTTGTCTGTCAACATTAAAAAGATCACTTTGTGGTTAAACTAAAGAACATTAATCTAAAAAAGAGTTTAGAAAAAAGTGAAAGGTTATAGAATAAAAATAAATCATCTGTTGTACTTCATAGTCTAATTTCAAAAAGACTAAAAATTTATTTATTCATTGTATACAATCTCAACTATTTACTTAGCCATGATGAGATGACTAGCCACTCAAACATTTACAGTTCATTTCATAATACTAGCTATCTTTTGTATATTAGCATGATGACTTCAACACATGAATTGAAATGCAGTAGTTTCTGAAAACAAAAGTTTTTATATCTTTTATAGGGATCAGAAACCAAACAGAACAAAGTTTACAAGCAGAGAGAATAACTAGTTTCCTGAACTCTAAATACCACATTTCTATCTATAGGTCATCAATAAAGACAAAATAAAATTTAAAAGTAACCACTGCTTACCATGTACTTCATAGTAATGCCTAAATCAGCAAATATATAATGTGCATGCACCCAGACATGTACACACAATAGCAATCTATACATGAAAACTGATCACCTTCACTCATTTGTCCAAAAACATTCTTAATTTCAACTAAATGGTGACAAACAGTTTTGGGTCCTAAACGGTATTCCACTAGAAAATAGTACTTATTGAGGTGAGAAAAAAAATATATGAATTTAGGGGAATAATACAGAAATACCTTCAAATATTTAGAAAATGATTATAGCTTCACTTTCTAAATAAACTTCCCTGAAAGAGACAAGAAAACTATGAAACAACAAAAAGGTATCCTTTCAGTTTCAACTCGAACTGACAGCAATTCAATATGAAAGGAAACATAATAATTCAACAAAATTCATAATACCACTTTAAGTAATCATGAGATAGTAATGACTAGAGATACTTTAAAATAACAATAATTTGCAGATAATAGAAGTTAAATTGCTATAATGCAACATCATTTCCAGACAAGAATTACATACCGATGTAAGTTCAGAGGATGCAACCCATATCACATCAACAAGTAGGAGAATAACAATCCCAAGAGCCATTCGCCTGCGCTGAGTGAAACCGCTGCTCTGGGAATTCATTCGGTTCATGATAAATACACACACCATTTGCAGTCTGTTTTTTAGAAAATACAGATCACAGTGAGGACTTTTGAAAAACAAAAATGAGAAAATTAATATAAGAGAAACATGACATTTTCTAGCTAAATAAAATGAGTTAGAAAATCACACAGCAAATTAAAAGTGTGGAATTTACCTTATTTTAAAGGCCTTTCTGAGATCTTCAAATGCCAAGCCTGAAAACTTGAGTGAGCTGAGTCTAAAAGGAGGTGAAGGACTCAGTACACCTAAAAACAAACAAACAAACGAAAGATGCTTAGGACGATATGCACTCAAAATAAGACTCATTAGATCTCTTTTACTCTTCATCTTCAAAACGAAGGCACATTAAAGAAAACTATCAAAATGTGTTAAGTATCAGTGACAGTTTTCTCTATACTTCAGTGTTATCTTCTGCACACTTCACATTACACTCAGAGAAGTACATGGTACAGGAAAAAAATCTGTAATCCTCAAAAAACGACATATTTAAGAAGAGTTCACTACTGGAAAGGGGCCCCACCGAGTTTCATAAATACAGAATTCCATTCGCCTCCAGAGGACTCCATCCCATAAGACACCGTGTCTAGACAGCGCTTGTATCTAGGTGTCTTTTCAGTCCCAGATCTCCTCCACTAAAGTTTTGCTATTTCAGAGAAAGTGATTTTTTTTTAGTCTTGGGGACACTTTTCCAAGCATTTCCCGTGATAAAAGGAACGCATGCTCCACACTGCCCTACTCACTTCTGTCACTACGTCATTTAGGATCGAAATAGCAGTTCAGGAGCTAGATGAGGAAACAGCTGTTAAAGAGAATCCTCCACCCTTTTTTTGAAGGCAAAAATAGCAGAGCCAGTGACTCCTCCCAGAGTAAAAGAAAGCCCTGACGCGCGGGCACGCGAGCACCAGCAGCTCCCTCAAATGCCAGAGTCAGGAGAGGACCCGCAAACCCCTGTCAGCCGCCCCCTCACTCCGCCCCTAAAGATTGTTAGCACAGCAGTCAAGGCACCTCTGCCGCCGCCGGGAGCAAGAGGAGGGGCTGTTTGCGGCCATTCGGTCCCGATTTGGGCTCGGGTGATTTGGGGAACCTCCCCTGCCTGCTTACCTGGCCTTCCTGCCCCGCGATGGCGTCGTGGCGGCACCATGAGCGGACTCGGCCCGGACCCGCCGCCGCCCAGCTCCACGGCCGCGGCCTCACAGAGCTGTCGCGGCGCCTGACATTGCGCTGCGCTGGAGGTCCAACCCCTAAAGCCGCGACACCCCTCGGGGACACGCTGCCAAGCCACCTGGCTCCACGCAACCGAAGAGGGCGGGAGCAGAAAGGGTAAAGGACCGCGCAAGCTGCTATGGCCGAGGAGGCCCGGAGCTGGACCCTGGCCTCGGCCCCGCCCCCAGCCGGCCAGCTCCTCTCCTGCGGCCCCGCCCCCGGCCTGGACGGCAGCGGCGCACGGGTTACGTCACGACCGCGCGACGGCGCACGGCGTGGGGGTTCGTCTCCCGGGTGAATTGACGGCACGTAACTGGGTACTGCTGGGCACTGGGCACCCAGGGAGTGGGCATGGGTGCGTCGCCGCGGAGGAGCGGAGATCCAAAGAGTAAAGCTGAGCCCGGTTAAAGGAAGAGCGGGAAGTGGGTGTGGTTGGCTGGGGCAGAACCCAGGCTAGGAAGATGGCCCAGCCTCCAGATGACTCCGCCCGTAGAACGAAAACTACTAGCAACTTCGTTTCTTGCAAAGTCGGACAAGAGACTCTGGAGAAGTGATTGAGAAGCAGAGCCTCAGGAACTTTTGTTTTCTGGATGCATTTGATTGTAAACTTACTAGCTCCTGAAGTTTGTAACTTTGTCCCTAGGACAAGCTACTTCCCCTCGCTAGCTGCCAATTTCAATTTCCTCATTAAAAAAAAAAAAAATACAGAAATGGTAGTACCTGCCTCGTTTGTTTTTTGTATATATGCCACGATTACATGAGTTTACAATTGTGATGGGCTTTGAGCAATTCATACCAGTTAGTAAGAACTTCAAAGTGTTAGTAATTCTTTAACTATGTAGATGTTTTCTTAGCAATCGTTTAAATATCCCATAGGGGGAAAGTTATGGCCAGTGTCCTTGCTTGTATTTAGAAAACAAAAGTTGATTAAAGAGTCCTGTAATTTAACTGTAGTTGTCTACCACCAGTGCATTTTCGACATCTTATCAGGTAGTGCAAAGAAATTAAAATTTTTTTTTAAAGATTTATTTATGCATACAAGCACTGGGGTACAGGCCAGAGGTGTGGGGGGGTGAGAGGATTCACCACAGAGAGCAGGGAGCAGAAC
>JAGFMF010011704.1:210564-263504 GCA_019455555.1 Galemys pyrenaicus | reverse complement strand
TCCCCGCCCTGGCCGGCAGCAGGGATCGAACTCATGCTGCAGTGACTGCGGTTTGTTTCATAGTGTGTTGCTTAACCCACTGCGCCACCAGGGAGGCCCGAAATTAAATTTTTTTTAAGGTATGTCTTAACTTTAAAATCTTATTTCACTGAAATTGGATACATATTCACATGTAAAACAATACAATGAACAGCTTTTATGTTGATTCAGTCAGTTTCTAATAAATTACTTAGCATCATGCACAGAGAAACCACGGAAGGTAGAAAAGTCGTAACCATTTATTTGAAATTACTACAGGAAAATTTGTTAGCAGATATTAAGTATTCCAGCAACCACTTATTCCTTTCTTTCCTTAACTTTCTTTAAAAATTATGCAAATGATGGTTCTTTGTAACTGTATGTAAACATAAGTTACTACTCTTATCACCAGAGCATTTGCTAAAGAACCAAATACTGCAATGTTCTACTGGGTAAGGTAATTCTAAAAGCCCTTCTTCAAGTAGTGTCTAATTTTAGGTTAATCTTCCATTAACATTCTTTACCAGCCATGTGTGAGGGAAATTCCACTAGACTGCTTTATGACAAACAGACCTTGGTGTGGTTTCTTCGCTGTGCAACACGTCTACGTGTAGGCATTTTCTCCTTTTGTGCTCTTGTATATATGTTGCCCATGTCTAAACCTCCTGTAACTTCAGAATCTTGAAAACTGCTTTCTGATCTGGTAACTTCAACTCTTAACAATATGTGACTAAATCTTACAAACATTTATCTTTACCTTTTCCCAACTGTCTAAATTTTCAGATAGACTCACAATTTTTCCAACTTTACAGTAGTATCAAAGTATTCAGTAGAAACCATACCCTGAATTTTGAATGTTGATCTTTTCCCAGTGATATTCTATATGTTTACTCTCTCATGATGCTGGGCAGCAGCAGTAACAGGTCCCAGTCCGTCACCGGATCATTATGAGGATAAACAACCAATGCTCTAGAATGTTTTCACTTTCAGTTATTGTATTCAGTAAATTACATGAAATGGTCAACACTTTATTATAAAATAGGTTCTGCGTTTTGGTCAGATTTTAGGCTACTGAGCCTATTTAAATTATGCTAGGCTAAGATAAAATGTTTGTTAGGTTAGGTCTACTAGATGCATTTTTGAGATTTTCAACCTCCAGTAGGTTTATCAGGATGTAACACCAGCCTAAATCCAGGAGGCTCTGTATATGTACCATGAGAGCAAGAATTTTTATCTGTATTTTTCTCTAGCATGTAGAATAGTACCTGGAGTCGGAAGTTAATACTTATTGAATGGGTCCTCCCTGGTGGCCTAGGGGTTAAATCTCAACACCATCACCACTATGCCCTGAGTTTAATGCCCAGCCAAAAAGCTAACCCACATATGGTGCAGCAGCAGACCTCTCCTGTCTTGCCCATTGCTCCCTTAGTGAATTTCGATAAACCCCTGTTCTGCTCTCCACTCTGCACCTATGGCTTACTCCTCAGTTCCCCAAAATAAATGTTAAAAAAAAATTGTTGAATAAACTTGTATATCCTTCTATCTCTTGACATCTTTATACCTAAATTTTAAGTCAGCTTACTAAAATGAGCATAAATCTAAATTTTGATACCTCTGTTTTCCTAATCTCACAGGCTTAGAAGTCTGATTATTCATATTTGATTGGCTGCCTTTTTACTTGTCAAGTCTTTTTTGAACTCTTTTAGTAGTAGAGCCTTAAGATATATCAAGTATTAAGTGTAACACCTTTAAAAGAAATTCCCCAAAATACAGAGAATATAATTTCCCTAGTAAAGTACCTACACCTTAATATGTATATGAAAGCAAAGTGGTATGTATGTACGTGCAGGACAGTCATTCACTAACTTTCCTATATACTAGTGTCAAAAACTACATTTCAAATGTAAGCCCTAGTGAAATTACAAATAACTATGTGTAGGGCCTCCCTGGTGGTGCAGTGGGTTAAGCAACGCAATATGAAGCAAACCACAGCCACTGCAGCTCAAGTTCGATCCCTGCTGCCGGCCAGGGAGGGGACCCACATGGTGCAGCAGACCTCTCCTGCTGTGCCCGCTGCTCCCCTCAGCAGTGTACTTCCGTTGATCTGCCTGTTCTGCTCTCTGCTCTCTGTGGTGAATCCTCTCACCCACCCCCCCACCACACCTCTGGCCTGTACCCCAGTGCTTGTATGCACAAATAAATAAATCTTTAAAAAAAAAACAACAAATAACTATGTGTAGACATATACAGATTCTTTAGGGTCTCTAGTTGTAAATTATGTAACTTAAAATTAGGTAAATTCCAAGTATGGAGATTAAAAACACCAAAATGAGGAGAAGGTTGTTTATTCAGAGATTACTATATCAGTCACCATCACTTCCATTTGGTTGAGACTTAAAGGAAGGGGAGTGTAAAATCATTTTAGTAGAATAAAGTATGCCCTTATTAGAGTTATTGGCCTGGGGAAACTGGAGGCAATATTACTAGAAAAAAGATGTCTTTTGTAGTTGGCTAAAGGTACATATTTAGCTTTCTCAGGTTGTAAATATGGTAAAACCTAAGGAAGATAGAAGTTACTAAACTACTGTGAATCATATTTCCTGAAGTACCTACTAGATACAGGGCACATATCTTCAAAAATGTATGGTTTGATTTGCTTCTAAGAATGGCTTAGTGGATAGAGGTCCACTTTTTTCTTTTTAATTACTGTATGTAAAAAACTGCTTGAGTTTGACCCTCTGCATATTACGGGATAAATCACATGTTGTAGAAGTCATAAATATTTAAGGTTCCAAGATATCTAAGTAACTACTAGTTCACTGTATACAGTCAAGACCTAGATTTTAAAAGATTTTCAAGCAGATTGGAAAAACCAACAAATTTTAAGAAAAGGTTCATATATTCAAAGACAAGACACCGCGAGATAATATTTGATTAGTGGCCATTATTCATAATACCCTTGAAGGCATTGCCCAGAGTTTTGGTAACATAATTTATCTCTTCAGACAGAAAAAGAAGACTTTAGAAAACAGATGGAGTCTGAACTTAATTTTAATGAGTAGGACTTTATGAGGGGCTCAAAGGAGAAGTGATTTTTTTTCCTAAAAGAAGGAGTAAAGGGGAGGAAAAATTCCTTTAATTCTCCTAGATTCCCTGGCCAGAACTGTAAAATTAGACTGGCAAAAATTAGACTGAGAAAAACAGTTTAACACATATAGTACACAACATTCTGAAGAAACCTTAGTAAAGAGTAACTCACCTTGGCTAAAATAACATCTTAACAATTTGTGGATAAGTGACAGAACGAGAAGAATTTTAGAATTTTAAGATTGTCAAATAGTGGGACACTAATAGAATAAAGATTTGTTTGTGTAGGTCTAGCTTGGCACTGATTTTCTGTAATCATCATGTGCTTAAAACTTCCCTTGAAGGGAAGCTTTATGGCAGTTTTCATTTTTCAGAAATGTCTGTATTTAGTCAGATAAGGGTAACCCCTGAAGGCTTCTTTCTACATCTATTGATTCTCACTTGCCTCTGACTCAGAATGATCCTTCAAGGGCCTCCCTGGCGGTGCAAGTGGTTAAGCACCACACTATGAAGCTTCCATAGTCACTGCAGCACCAGTTTGACCCCCTGCCAGGAAGGCGATCCACATAGTATGGTAGACCTCTCCTGCCTTGTCCCACTACTCCCCTCAGCAGTGTAGTTCAGTCTGCCTGTTCTGCTCTCCATTCTGTCTCTATTGAATCCTCTCACCCCCTGAACCTCTGGCCTACACCCCAGTTTTTATATGTGTAAATAAATAAAAATAAATCATTTTTCTTAAAAAAAAAAAAAGAGGAGCTATATCACTATTAGAGCACTTCTTTGCTATCTAAAATTGTCCAGAAAAGCTAAACAACATGCCTACTATTTTATACTGGGGCTTCAAAGAATAAAGTGAGAAAGAAAATTGATAAGGGGAAAGATGAGTTACTACACTAGGTAACATCCCATAAGCCTACAAATACAACTGATTCATTAAGCATACTAATTATACATTGCTATGTAACAATTTACTCTAAAACTTAACAGCCTAAATTGCAGTTGCTGTAGGTCAACACTTTGGGAGTGTCTTAGCTGTTGTTCTGGCTTAGAGTTCCACCATGACGTTGCTGTCAAGATGCTAGTTGGAGCTGCCATCATCTAAAGGTGTATGTGGCAGGGGCTGGAGGATGTGTTTCTAAGATGGTTCGCTCACAGGGCTGTTGGCTGGAGGGCTCATTTCTTTGCACATTGTTGGCAGTAGATCTCAGTTCCTCCCTAAGCAGGCATCTGAAAGGCCTCTTCTTCAAGATATGACTTCCTCCAGAGCAAGCAGTATTCACAAGGGTGAATCTAGCCTGGGACATCAAACCATAACTTTTCACTAGCTACTATTCATAAGTTGTAAGAAGCAAGTCCTTAAGTCTCATCTGCACACAACTGGATAGAGAAGGGAGGAAATAGAATCACACCTTGACCTTTTGCAGAGGGAAGTTGAATTTGTGGACATATTTTAAGACCAAAAGTGCTATAAAATAAACAATAAGCATTCCTAAGTGAAGAAATGTACATGTATTTACTATACTCAAGTTATCATGAATTAAAACATCCACCTGTGAATTTAAGGCATAGCTGAATCGTTTTATCTCTAGCTATAGCTTTAGTTTAAGAGTCTTTCAGAATGATCTAGCCAGGTCATTGACAAAATAACTTGATGGTACCTGAAAACTAAGGTTTTTCTGGAAAATGATTCTTCCTAAGATAGAAATAATTGAGGAACAAGACTGAGCCCCTTATTCATGATGTAATCATTTTTTAAATATTTAAAAGTAACTTTTTATGAACAGGACATTCTTTAGAAAGTTTTGAAATATAGGTTGGTACAAATATGTGCATATTTATTATTTACTACACTAGGTAACTTATCCCATAAGCGTGATAAAACTAATTTCTGGTAACTGAATAGCAAAGTATTATTACTCTACAATTTAAAACATAAGTCTGAAAAGGAATTTCCTATCATAGGCCTTCATTTGACAACTAATCAATAGTTTTTATTGGTGCTGTCATGTGTGGTCCTTGCTAGACGATATGGGGCTATAGTCATTGTGTGTTCAACACCCATTCAGTGCCTACTATGTTCCATCCTCTAGTCAAGTCACTGGACACACTTAGAATGACCTTAAGATCAAAGGACTGGAGATACAGCAATAAGCAAAACCAATAAGGTCCTTAAAATCTGGAACCTGTTTTCTGTAAAGGAGAAGTCAATAGTAATAAGCAAACAAATATTTAAAATAGTAAATACAGATTGTGATAAGGGCTCTGAAGGAAAAAAAACATAGAAATGAGGTAGTAATTGGGAGAGGCCTGTTTTCAAAGATCTGTTATGCCCTTCTAAAGAGGTGACCATTGTTCTGAAGATTGAAACTGAGCCAGTAAGTGACATGACTATGAGGAGGGCAAGATAACAGAGGAAATATGTGTGTTTAAGAAAGAACACAGGTGTGGCAAAAGCTTTGGTGGGCAAGAAGCATGAGATGAAAATGAAGAAGTTGGTAAATGTTGGCCAACATACAGAGTCCCCCAGATTATGGAATAAAGTTTTAATTTCTTTCTTAGTAAAGAGGAAGCTATTGATGACTATTAAGTAAGGAAGTGACAATATTCTTGGTAATATTTCAAAGATTACTCTGGCTGTCATATGAAATATGAAAAACAAGGTAGGTAGTGAGGAAAGGGAGGAATCAGTAGGTTATTGAGTGAATTTTAAAGAGAGAGGATGGTGCATTGCCTTGACAAGGAATCTTGAAAATGCTGAGAAAGATAGATTTTGAAAATAGAACTTAAAGATAAATTGGATGAGGTTTTAACATAAAAAATATTAAATATTATGCCTATCTGCATACCTTTAGTGCCTAAGAGTACCTGGAAATATGTACATGTTTGTTGGATGAATGCAACTGGTTAAGCATATAAAAACATAGGAATAGAACAGGAAGTATAGAAGAGTGTTATTAAAGCCTATTCTGTGTATTACTTATAAAACCCAGAGAATATCAGAGTTAAAACTAGGGCACAACTATTTCAGTCTGCAGGCAGTTCAAAACACAGAATAGGATTGACAGCTCACAAAAGCTGAGTGCTTGCTTGTTCCAAGCTGGGAAATTGGATAAGTTGACTAATGATAGGGTATTTCAATGAAACATGCCTTGCAGGTGGTAGGGAAATATAAATCCTGTTGAAAATGTCTTCAATTTACCTCCTAAAGGACACACATAAGTATCTAGGTCTCATTTACTTAAGCAGTGAGCTATTGTGTATATGGATATTGTTCAGGCTAGATTTTAAAAGCTAACTCATGAAAAATTTAAAATACCTAGAGTACTACTTCACCTTCCAAAGCCCTTTTCATTGTGCTTTCAAGGGTTTCAAGTTCAATTAACATATAAAATAGGTACTTTCAAAATTAGGAATTTGTGGGCAGTGAAAATACCAGACATCCAAAGCTCTCAGCAAATCCTCATCTCAAAGTGACCTTAACTTTAGCTTCTCCCCTTGCCAAGAATTTGCCTCACTAATGATTCCTTGGAGCAACTGTTATCACTGTAATAGTCTGATAAGTAATAATCATTATGTATGAGAATGACACATTAAATAGGAGAATTTGAAAAATGTGGCTAGAATCCACCAAACTTAGCATTAACATCTTAGTAAATGTTAAAATAATATTTTAATATTTTTTCAATACTTTCTTTTTTTAGAACAGTTTTAATTCACAGTAAATTGAATGGCAGGTACAGAGAGTTCCCATATATCCCCTGCCTCCACATATGCACTGCCTCCCCCTCTACCAACATCCCACACTGCAAAGATTAAAGTAGCATTTTAAATGTAGTGAATTTTATGTGCACGCTTTCCACGTCTTTCCTGTCTGACAAAGAAAACAAGTAAAATGATAGTTTTTTTTTACAATGTGCCTTTGTTGGAATAAAAATGCATCTTTAATAGTTTAACATGGTTAAACTTTTGTTTTCCTTGCAGACTGAGTCAATCCTCCCCACCAACCCCCCATGCATTAAAAGCAGCTCCTCTGCATATTCTACTCAGACTTTTCTTGTTTTTGGTGAGCTGTCAAATTGCCTTCATCCTACCACCTTCTGTGCCAACCTTAAAATGTTAATGCCCTTTTTCCTTAAATGAATAAAGAATAAATCTTCTCAAACTAATTGCACACCTTGCTGGATTTGTGTGTCTGTTTTTTATAATAATTGCTTAACTACTTCTTTAAAATTTGAAATGCAGTTTCATTATAAAGATTACCTGGAGTCAACCCAACCCTTTCTTTTTCAACCTCTGGGAAGTCTATGGTGGAGAAATATAGTGCTCTGATAAGTTAACCTGCTTTTTATCATATACCTACTCTGGGGCAGATAGTGCTTGCCTCACAATCATAAGTAAATCAGAAATGGCCCCTGTATCTCAAGAGCTCAGTCTAACGTAATGGTTCTCTACAGGCTGGTTTTATCTACCCCCAAACACTCCCCCCACCATGAGATACTTGACAACCTCTGGAGACGTATTTTGCTTGTCACAAGGGAGATGCCATTGGTATTTAATGGGTAGAGGCAAGAGATGTTGCTTGTTCTTTAATATGCAGGAGAGCTCCCTTACAAATGCCAAAATTATATCCAACCCAAAATGGCAGTAGCACTGAAGTTTTGATACTTGGATGTAATGAATGGAAATGATACTTGTAGACTTACTGAGCAATAAATTAAACCATACCTCAAAGAGTTCACCTCTCTACTCACCAACAGAGAAATGTAGAGCCCAACTTAGAGAGTGAAGGTTAAATAGTCCCCTCCCTCCCCCCTCCTTCCTTCCCTCCCTTTTTTTCACTTCCTTCTTTCTCTCCTTTTCTTTCCTCTCCAAATTCCTTCCGCACTTACCTACACTTTATTTCATAATTGACTGTATATAGCTTTGAAGCTAGTCTAGTTATCTCATGAATGGAAATATTGTCTTCCCAAGAGATAACAAAATAGGAAATGTCATCTCTACTATTTTTGTTCTCTCCTGACCCTACATAATGCCAAACATGTAACAGGTACTTGATGATTTCAATAAGGGAAGCAAATACTATTATCTTAACACAAATACTAATTACTGAGATCGGAAGAAAGGAGGAGCATCAAAGATGTCATAAGATGACAACTAAGTACAATTCACTGGATCAGAAAGAAAAAAGCAATATGAAGACTATTGGGATAACTGGTGAAATTTGAATATGGACTTGACATTAGAGGGTAACACAATATTAGTGTTAAACTTACTGAATATCATGATAATTCTATGGTGATGTAAGAGAATCTGTGTTCATAGGAGATATATCAAAAAAGACCAAAGAATTATGGTATTGGTAACTTACATTTAAATGGTGCAACAACACAAATAGTACTAATAACATGCATGCTAATTTACATGCCTGCGTATCTATGAGATGGTAATAAAGCAAATATGGCAGAACACTAACAGAGAATCTAGAGGAAGAATATTCAAGAGTTCATAGTACTTTCCTTGGCAATTGTTCTATAAATTTAAATGTTTCAAAATAAAGAATTTAAAAATTAAGTATATATATAAATTACTGTGTGGAAAATAAATGTGGCAATTGCTTGAATACACAAAGCAAAGAAGAATGACAGTTTCCTGAAATAGAAATTATACCTTGGCCATCTGCTATAAACACGATCCACTTCTGTGGCTACAAGAGGGTTCTTCTGTGAGATGGAACTGACTAATTAAGGAAGCGACATACTTCTCTTATTGGGCTGCATATGCCAAGCTACTCTTGTATGAAAGCCTAATTCTCTGGGTCTCTATATCAGTTGAAGGGACAGTGATAACTGTTCATTCTTATGCTGTCAAGAAAAAGAAAACGTATCTTTCCATTCGTGAGCCTCTAAAAGTCTACGTCAGTGGAGATACATGGTCAAGGTAAAAGTCAGTGCCCTTGAGGCAAAATACCTATTTTTTCCTCTATCCTTCATCTAAAACCTTGAAAATATCCTGACCTTCAGTCTAGTACTAATTGTTTTAGACTACTAGTTTAAATTTTTCCTATGGAAAATGTTTAATACTCTGTAGTTCTTCAAAGATTCCTATACCCCTAATGTCTGAAACTCTCTATGAGCCAAAGTTATTCCAAACTACTATATACTTTATCATCTGGGAATAGTGAAGAAGTAAGTTACTTATCAGCTCCATCACCCCAAGTTTCGAACATCATTGCCTGAGTCTTTGGATCATTTGATGTTTATTGAATATCAAAACTTTTCCTCTCACAGTCTTTCATTATCTTAGGAAATGGGTCTACTATTCATTGTAGGGGGTGTGGGGTGGAGCGTTACCCTTTATTAGCCTCTTTTTCTCACATGCAAGCACATCATGTTCTGTCACCTCCACCTTCAAAAAAAATTCTTGAGCCTAATCAGTCACTTCTCATGACCTTCACCCCCACATTCTAGTTCAAACCACCATCAACTTGTACCTTGACTACTTAAAACTGCCTCATTGCAGATCTGCTCTGAGCTCCCAACTGCATTTAGAATAACCCTCTAAAAATCTAAACCAAATCAGAGCATGCCCATTCTCAAAACTATCTCAGTTTTCATCACACTAAACAATCCAAAATCCTTACTGAGATCTTCTAAGACCCTGAGTACAATGGCTTCTATCTCTCTGCCACTTATCACCTATCTCTAATGTTTCCAGGCACACTATCTTCTTGCTGTCTCTATCATCTTTAGCCCTTTCCACCTTAAAGCCTTTGCATCTGCCACCCCCCTTTCCTTAGAATACTACTCCTGAAGTGTTTCATATCTTCTCAGAGAGATTTCCCCAAATTCATACAATCTAAAACTACTGGCCCCCACCCCACACTCTGATCACTCATCATTCTCCTACTTTGCTTTTTTCATAACAATTTACCACTAAATTAAAATACAGTGTGTATAAATACACATATAAATAAGTATGCCTATGTGTATGTGTGTGTATGTATATATATATATATGATTATTTTCCACCAGAGTATCCTCTTCATGATTTTTTTTCTATCTTGTTCACCATCACATCCCTAGCATTTAGCTCAGTATCTAAATCCCTAGCATTTAGCTCAGTATCTAAAGCATAGAGGAGCTAAATTAATATTTATCAGTGGAATGAATGCCTGACAAATATTTCTGGCAAATTTTCTTAAAGAACCCTCCTGCTCCAAAGTTGCTAGCCTATAGTTAATATTCTTAGATCCTTGGTCCTCAGTTTTTCAGAATTCTTTCTGTTACTGCTCTGCTGTCCTCTTAAGTGTTCTTAAAGTCCAGGAATATGAGGCAATTAATTCACTTTTCACATTTGGCATTACACATTGGTAGCACAATAGGTACGTGAACACGTGGGACCATCTGAGATGATAAGAAAGGCATCTGTGACCAAAAATTTTAAAAAGTACCCCCTCTACGGACTATTGCGTAGTCTGTTTCAGTCTGAAGGATTCAATTATTAATTCATCTACATCAAGGTACTGGTACTTCTTCAATAATTCACAGCATTAACAAATTTAATAAAACATATTCTTCTGGATCCTTAGTGCCCAACATATAACTTGAGCATTTACGTATTCAATGAATATTTGTCAAGTAAGTGAATAAACTGCCCTGTTTATTTACTACCTCATTTTCCTTGCCATTAACTTGTCTCTATCCTGCATGTATTTTCTTTATCACTTCAAATTCTTATCATTCTTTTCCTACTTTTATCATACATCTAGGTTTTTTCCAGAAATAAATGTTAGCTACTAGTTAACAGTTAAGACCTTGGCAACTAAGATGAAGGTCACAGATGGCTTTCTAAAATCTAATGTTTTCAACCTAACATTCATACTGCCATGAAGTTGATTTTGGCCCAAGTATTTTAAATGTACTATCCAACTTCTCAGCCTTTAAAGTGACTAGCCTCCCCACTGTTTCCCATATCATTTTTATTGTCAGCTTTATAACTGCTCATGTTTCTCTGTCCCCTTCCTTCTTCAATCCTTGAAAATGACTCATTTCAAGGGCTTGGATCAAAGAATAATTCCTCCATAAATCCATCTCAGACCATGCTAAAGTAATTAATCTCTCCTCTCCTCTGAAACTTTACAGCAACAGATATTAAATATCACTTTGTTTGAACACATAATTACATATAATCCCAGATCATAATCTATTCTTTCCTGCATTTGTTTTGTCTCTCTACACTTTATAAGCAGAGTATATTTTATTTTTCTCATGTAATTCATTTTATATTACACACAAAGTCTATCTGATTCTTTTGTACAACACTAGAGCTCAAATATTACTTGCTGAATTAATTTGAGTAATGAAATAAATACATTTGGCTATAGCTGCTGTCTAAAAGGTTTGGATAAAACCAAAGATGAATAGTAATTCTTAGCACTGATAGTAAGATGTCATATTCTAGGTCTCTGTTTTAAGACTGAAAGTGGGGTTGAAGCTGACATGAGAGGAGGTGATCTTCTTCCCTTCTCTTATACACTATCATAAATAAACTAACTTTAGCTTTCTTTCTAAAAAGAATCAGTGAAAGGACTTACAATGCTGTATTAAATCATTTGTATTTTTAAATATTCTATATATATATAATCTGTCCTGCTGATAAATTTACTTAACCTTTCAACAACTAAAAATAAACTCTCTTCAGATTTTTAAAAAGTTGATCTTCCATTACTCAGTCTGCCTATACATTATAAAGTTAAGTGTTAAATGACTTATTTGAGGTTTGGAGTATTCTGTCATACTAGAAGGCAGAAAGCTATCAAAGATTACTTGGTCATTTGATATGATTCAACAACTTCATTAAGTTCTTACTAGCAAAAGATAGGATAAGTTGAGCAAAATCAGAACAATTGCAATAGGGCCTCCCTGGTGGCTCAGGGGGTCAAATGCCACACTGGAGCATCCGCAGTATAGAAGCGCGAGTTACATCACCGGCAAGGGAGGGGACCCACATGGCACAGCATACCTCTCCTGCCTTGCCCACTGCTGCCCTCAGCAGTGTATTTCGGTCGATCGGCCTGCTCTGCTTCCCACTCTGTCTCTGGTGAATCCTCTCACCTCCCGCTATTCTATTCTGTATCTCAGCACTGGTATGCATAAATAAATAAATCTTAAAAACAAAAGAATAATTGCAATAGGTTTTGATATAATAAACATTTGAAATCTTTCAATTAATAATTTAAAATCCATTGAAACTCATTTGTTATCCTTGAAAATAGCTAAGTATCAACTATTTTGAAAAACTAATAAGTTCCTTTTCCTAGAAGTACTTTGAAAAATAAAATAATAATAATGGAAAGTTATTCTGATAGGTTGTGTTATTGATCCTTTTTTTTATTTCTCTCAATATCCATGCCTTTTCTACTAAACTTTGCAATGTCCTCCTGTTGAGCTTCTGAGACCAAGGTGGTCAATCAACCAAAATGACAGCCTCACTCACTCACTACAACAATGAGGAAAGGTGTGTTAGTGGAACAAATATTGATGAAAAATGAGGTGCAAAATGTCTTCTCCAAAGTTACTTGTCTATGAATTCTCATTCATCCTCTAGTTTTCCTATTTAGCATCATGTAGAAGCATTGTGGGGAGAAAAAAGGTGCCAACTCTTCAGTGTTCCAGTGGTAAAATCTTTCCAGGCAAACAGTCAACTATTTTTCAGTTAAAAATTAACATTCTTTAATAACCACTTTTTTCCCTAAAGGCATAGTTAGCATTATGACCGAAATTTTTCCTTCCTTTAAACTGGTCATTTACAAAGTTTCTAATGAAGGCAGAACTCAAATGAATAACTAAATAAAAACAAGAATTGCATTACATCTGAAATGTAATAGTATTTTCAGCATCCCTAAGCTCTGCATTATTACTTATTTTCATATTCACTGTTATTGAGTAAATTGCAACTCTAAATAATAGGATTCTGAGTGACCTGTCATTATGCATAAAAATATACAGATCAGATCACTGACATTTACATTACTAACCATAAAGTCTATAACCACCAAGTTGGTATTATGACATGTGGTGGAACCCCAAATCCTCACAGTTCTTGTACAACAGGATTTGATACCAAGATTTGTTGCTACAGTACAGTAAAGGCATCCTAAACAGCAGATAGGGGAATTCCAGCCATACTTAACTAACATGTATCCATTCAGAAGAAGAACATCTTGGGTAAAATGCAAATGACTTTTGCAAACAAATGACTGCAAACACCAACTTCCCCCTCTCCACACCCCACCCCACCCCCACTCCAACAGTACCAAAACCCTTCATGGAAGATTCTCTTCCCACAATGCTTCTATTACAGGGCAGAAAGAGGGACACCCCAGAACACCCAAACCTGCTCTAAATATGTTCTGCCATCTGCCGCATCAAGACAAAACATGTAAGACCATTAATAGAAAGGAACTTTAATGTAATTAGCGTATAATACAGAAAAGACAAAGAAAATAGTTTCCAAATCAAGCACCCAAAGTTCCACCCAAACAGGATGGCCAAAAGCAAGGCCTGAAGCCAGCCACAGCTCAAAAGCACCTTCCAGCAGGGACCCATAGAAACGGTTCAGAAACTGTCAGACAAGTCTGGGAGGAAAAGAGCAAAATCAAAATCAAGATAAAAGCTGCCATGGTTAACCTCCCCACCGGTCTCTCACTCACATCTGTTTCAACCAGCTAAGGACAAAGAAGCAAGCGCAGTTTCTTCACATGCCTCTCTGCCCCATGTGCCTCTTCCAGTTCTTCTGACCCTTCATCCTGCTTCCTTCCTTCTCCAGTCTCCTGTCCAGCTTCTTCTCCTCCCTGCTCAGCTCCACCCTCCTTGGGTGGGGCAGAGAACCTTCAACCTCCCCTTTCCTGGGGACTACACTTCCTGGTAATGCTAAGTAGGAAAACTAGAGAATGAATTAAAATTCTTACCCAAGTAACTTTGGGGAAGACATTCTTTCTGTACATTGTGGTGAATATTATATGCTGCAAGATCCATTTCTCCCTTCTAGCCCAGTCTTCTCAGCAATACAATTTTCATTTCTCTAGCTGCTGGGAGACAGATCTCAGCTAAATCACCACAGAGCAACCTCACCCAAAGTTATTGCGCTGGAGGCAACCCCTATTAAAGCAAGAAGGGAAGATAATGGACAAAGACAGCCTAGGCTTAATCAGGACAATCTGTAGGTCCAGAGTGACTGAAGAGACAGTTGATTTCCCACTTATTCCAGTTTGCATCACTCCCTCATAGGGGCTGGTTTTAAAAACCGTCTCCATTCCCTCCACCATAAACTTCCTCCATGAAAATCTTAGATACCCAGTGTCTGTTTCTCTGCCAATACAACCAGTGACAGATCACACTAGTTCTTATGCCAAATAAGACAAGCAGGCCAGCTTGCCAGGTTTGAGTTAACAGCTGTTATGCATCTCTTCACAAATGCAAATCAGTTAACAGTACTGCTGAGACCAGGCAGCTCAACCTCAATAGCCCCAATACAACTATGGAAAATATCTCCTAGAACATACAATGACCCATAAAAGTAGCTACCTTCTCAGCCTTTTCCAGGGTACATTTGAACCTCCACAATCACTGGTCAGCAGAGACTATGACAGTAATAACTGCAGCAGAGTAGAGCAAACAACTCTTCAGATATAGATGCTCCAGTTCATAGACCCCTCTTTCCAGAGTGGAAGCTGAGGGTTGAGGGGAAACTAGAAAAGATTTGGAAGAACACTTGGAAGGCTTTAAAGAAGACTCGAAGGAGACATATAGAGCAGAGACATGTGAAAGAAGGCGTGCTTCCTTCTAGGCACTGGACTTGAACCAGGAACTTGGGGGATTTGGAGAAAAAATATGCAGACTTGGAAGAGGCATGGGTGAGAGACCCGTAGAGAGGCTGACAATGGCCATTACCTTGATTTGTGACTTGACTTGCCTGGCTCCCAGGCAGTAGGAGCCTTACACTTGTGGCAACTTTTTGTCTTTGGTGGCTCACCCTGGGGCAATCCTACTTGACTGGGCATATACCCATGAAAGAATGGGTAACTTTGGGTGTTCTTTAGGGAAACTTATCCTTTCTTCTCTCTCTATGCATACAATTATATTAATGCTATTTCACACTAAGAGTATGCTTTGTCTATTTGCAGTGGATGGCAGAACCTCTTTAGAGCATGCATGTTTGGGGGTACTCCTCAGTCTACCCACTAACATTATGAATGAATATCAGTGCAAAGAATGAGGTATCTAAGAAATATTACATTTTTAAAATCAGCTTACTTATCTCTATGAGCATCTCTCCTATGGCACGGGTGAGAAATTTAACTTCAGTAACTTTGAAGATCTAACTTGCAAGAATAGTTGTACAAGGTCTTGGACCTGACAGAGTCATGCTAGTTACTGTTGAGTCACATCACAAACCACACCCAGGTCCTGTGGCTCTTCTGCTTCAATCCTCCTGATCCAAAATCCACAAAGCCATTTCCACACTTTCAGCGATACTCAAATGGAGCAAGGAGAGAGTCCCACAGCCAGGACTACATATAGATTTCAGTGCCTCTAGCAACCTTTTTTTCCCACTCATGGAGCTAATCAAAGCAATATTTCATCCCCTCTCCTCCAGGAAACCTAGCAGGAGTCTTTTAAAACTTTTAAACTGTAAAGGTTAATCTTTTAAGAACCTTACTGGATTACTTGGCCTAAGGCTTTTTCTACTTTCAGCCCTGAGGCAGTGTGTGTGTGTGTGTGGGGGGGGGGATGTTGAAAGAACAAATAAAATTTAGCGATTCAGTCATCCAATGACTGACTTCACTCGGAAAACTGTTAAAAGGCCTTCCTTTGACCTAAAAGTAAAACATGACTTTATTTCCCCCTGTTCTTCAGAAGCTGTCATTTCCCTGTCTCCACCATGTTGTCACACCATTCTTCAGGTTCCCTGAACTTTCTAACCTTTCTCCTTATTAAAGCCTGTGGACGCCAATCTCCAAGATGATCCTCATCTCATGGAACCCATGTCCTTCTATGGAGCCCTCCTTTACTAGAGGAATGATTTGTGAAGCAATCAGATTCTACAGCAATGGGCACTGGTAACTTCTGAGGCTAGGTCATAAAAAACACCTGGCTTCTCTCTTGTCTCTTCTTGGACTATCTGCTCTGGGTTAAGACAGCCAGCTACTGTCATAGCGATGCTCAAGCAAACTATAGAGAAGTCCACAAAGGAGAAGTGATGATTCTGCCAACAGCCAGAACCATGTGAACGAGCTATTTTGAACGTGGTTCTTTCAGACCACGTGGTTCTTTCAGACCACGTGGTTCTTTCAGACCAAGTCACAGCCTTCAGAGACTATACAGATGTTACTGGCTGGTATCTTGACTGAAATCTCTTAAGAGATTCTGAGCCAAAACCACCCAGTGAAGTCACTTAAAACTCTTGACCCAGAGAAATGGTGAGATAATATTGTGTTTTTTTTAAGCCATTAACTTTGAGACAGTTTGTTTTGCAGCAATAGATAACAAATACAGGCCTTGACAAAGTCTTCTGCTAGAATACTTTCTCTCTGAAATTCTGTTTCCTCTACTCCCCTGAATAGCTCCTCTAATGTTACCTTGTAACAAGATCTTCTCTGATCACCTATGTAAAAATAGCACCTTTTCTTCACAATGAGGTCATGCTTGGTTGCCATCTCCCTGCTTTATCAAACCACCTAACACATTACATATTTGTTTTGTGAGTATACTAATTTTATCCCTATGCTCAAATGTCAAATCCTCGAGAACAAGGATTCGTTTTGTTCACTGCTTTATCTCTAAGGCTAGCAACAGTATTTCTCCATTCAATAAATATTTGTTGAATGAAGAAAGAAAGGAAATTAAAAGTCAGTGAAGAATCATTATGAAAGCATGTGATCAGACTGAGCATATGAGGGTGTGTGCCTTAAATCATTAATAGCAGATCAATTGTTGGGGTGCTAGATTCCAGCTTCGACCTAGGCAATTACACCAAAAGGAAAGATGCAGAGAAGCAACACAGAGTAACAGGAGAGACTGGATAAATAATGAATGTTAAATTGATGAGCGAAAGTCACAAACACCAAGCAAGTTGCTTCAGGACATCTTTCAAAATCACAGCACCTGGAATAAGATTCTAAACAAATCATAAAATTAATCTAGAAATCAAAGAGTTTAATATAAAGCCAAATGACTTCATATGGCTAATGTTTACTGGTTATACATTGCAACTCAGTGTGAACTCAGTCATTAATAACCATTGAAAGTCTTTGAGTATTTAAAATGTACAAGGTTATCCATCCCATAACACTCAAGTCCAGGTGGAAGTTCATGCTGTCAGGTTTCTGCTAGCAGTTAAAGCACAAGTTTTATAAAAAGATTCTAGTCCAATACCTATCAGATAATTATAGTCGATCGACAAACAACAAAAAAATAAGATTTGAGTAGAGGTGGATATTTTGTGGAATTAGGTAGAGTGGACCACTTATTTCTAGCAAGAGCATCTTTTATTTAAAGTGCCACAAGTAAACGGTTTTTAACAGGAAAAGAATCAGAGGCCGGCAATTAGGCAAAAATATGAGAAGAGTTTTGTTCAAATATCAGCACATACATTGCTGTAAGAGCTTATATATTTTTCAAAAATTCATTTCAAATACTCAAGTATTTTTTTTTAGATTTATTTAATTATATTTGACATCATTTGTAGTCTCCAGGGAATTCCCACCACCATTTCACCAGTGCACCATCACCTCAGTCCCTTGTGCTCTTTCTGCCCTCATCCCGATCTCTATCCCACACTCTCCCCAAATGATCCCTTTGGTTTGTCTTTGTCCTTTTGTTCTTGTTGTGTTTTTTGTTTGTTTGTGTGCATGTTTGTTTTTGGCTGTAATTGTTCATTTCCTTTAGCTCTCTCTTATTTTTTTTTGTAGTTGTTGTTCCTTTCCATTCCTCCTAAGAGTGAAGCCATCTGATATTTTTCTCATTCCTTCTGACTTATTTCACTGAGTATAATTCCTTATAGCTCCATCCATGTTTCTATAAATGGTTCTAGTTTATCATTTTTGATTGCTGAATAGTATTCCATTGTGCAAATACTCAATTATTTTTATACATTCAATCTCTCCTCGTTTCCACTTATTTTTCATTGTCTTCGTTGAGCTAACCACTATATGTTTATATTTACTGAGCTTGTTCCATGGCTACTCAGTGTATTTGTCCAGGATTAGAAAGCAAGCATTTGATTCTTTTTCCATTAGTAACATTATAATATTGGTTCCTGGTTTCCAGTTGGGATTGACTCTACCACTTATTTAACATTTTGGCAGTGACCCTATTTTCTTATCAGAACCTCTTATTTTCATTGAAACAAATATTAATGACTATTTCACCATTTCACACATTATATAAAACACAAATGTTGCTTAAAACTGACAAATGATAGCAAAGCATTCAATGAACAGCATGATTTAGCATTACATATTATTTGTCACTAAGTAACTCAAAATTATGCTTAAATTTATGTAGCTAATTCCTTTTAGCACTGAAGCACTGAAAGATTTGAAGAAAGGCTAAGCTTTATTTTCTCTATCACAGTTCAAATCAGAGAGACAAAAGAGCATAACAAAAGAACTGTTTAGGAAAGAATTTTTTTTTCTCTTGAAATTTCTCTCTAGTCCTCCTAAATCTTCCTATGTAACTAAAATATGCTGAAGGTAATTCGTAGGGAGAAAGGTGTGGTGTTGCAAGTTCTATGAAAATCTCACAAGAACTTCTAAATGAACATCTCTGAGATTACTTAATGATCATCTTGCCAGATTGCTCTGTTTTCACTTAATGTGAAAGAATATAAAGCCATTCATACTTCTAAAAGTTGACCTTAAATATATCTTTGTCAAGCAATGTGCTGTCTTCTGGAAGAGGACGGAAGGTAACACATCTATCAAATAGAAGGACAGCCTTCATAGTTGTGTTCAATGTACCTGCAAATCTGCCTGCCTGAGTATTATTCTAAGCACTACAGCAGATAAATGGACTGAATGTTGTCAAATGTAAATTCATGCTCTGTGCATGATTAATTATTTTAATGAGCCATTTAACATCTTTTCATTATCATATAAATGCACTATATTGAAAAACCAACAATATCATATTGAAAGGGAAGAACTTCTTAAGTGTGAAATTGGTGTTAAAACTGCCTATCATATATTTGCAAATATGCAGGTGGAGAGTCTTTAGAGAACTTAAATTTCCCCAATTAAAATTTTAAAAAGCTACTTCAATGTGTAGGTGGAATATCATTGCTAAAGACTGCAATTGACTGCTTCTGTCTATACAGTCAGCAGTAGGGTTTTTAATTCCATTAATCTACAGTGTTGTTCTGCATAGGTTTAACCTTTCTGGCATCTATGGCAACAATTTATGACCGCATTTCCACCTTCCCTTGTAGTTAGCTTGTCCATGTGATTAAATTCTAACCAATGTGGATCTCCCTGGAGGCATAGCCGGTTGAGCACCTCACTGTGAAGCATCCGTGGCACAGCAGCAGGAGTTTGAGCCCCGGCCAGGGAGGGGACTCACATGACACAGCAGACCTCTCTTGCCTTGCCCACTGCTCTCCTCAGCAGTATATTTTATTTGATCCGCCTGTTCTGCTCCCCATTCTGTTTCTGGTGAATCCTCTCACCTCCCATGCCTCTGGCCTGTACCCCAGTTCTTGTATGCATAAATAAATGTCTTAAAAAATTTCTAACCAATGGACTGTGACATATTACCTACATCAAGCTTTCTTTTCCCCTCTTTACCCACTAGATGAATACAATAGTGCTGAGGCACTAGAAAATCCCTAGTCAGAAGATGGGAATCATTCCAAGGAGAAAGCCATCCTGAAGGAGGAACTGTTCAGAGTCAAAGTAAATCATCTCGAAACAATCTGGAGTCTTTTGCACCTGGACAAGAAATCAAAACTGTGTCAAACAGACTAGCATAGGAAAAACAATCAATTTAATAACACATGTATGGAGAAAACTAGTAGAGTGGACCAAGGACATGTTATCCTGTGTTTAGGGACCTAGGGCATTAGTAGAGAGAGGAGAACACCTCACATGACAGAAAAAGAATGGAGTTACCTCATCCTTACTCTGAGAGTGAAAAAGACATTCCTAAATAAGAGGATATGTTCACTGATAAATGTACAACTGGATGAGGGTGTCCAAACTACATTCTTCTAGTATCTCTTCTTTGATTTGGGAGGGGTGAGGAATTTAGGCAAGGACAGAGCTTCTTCTAGCCTTCAGGGCCCTCACTTCTCTCACCCCACACAATTTACATTCTTTAAGTGATGGTGATAGACCTCCCAAGGAGGGTAGGACATGATTAATTTTTTTATCTTTTTTAAATTTTTTTAAAGATTTATTTATTTATGCATACAGATGCACTGGAGTACAGGCCAGAGGTGTGGGGGGGTGAGAGGATTCACCACAGACAGAGCAGGGAGCAAAACAGGCAGATCAACAGAAGAACACTGCTGAGGGGAGCAGTAGGCAAGAAAGGAGAGGTCTGCCTCGCCATGTGGGTCCCCTCCCTGGTCGGCAGCAGGGATCGAACTCATGCTACAGTGGCTGCGGTTTGCTTCACAGTGCATCGCTTAACCCACTGCGCCACCAGGGAGGCCCGGACATGATTGATCTTTAGTTCAAATGCCTCTAGTTCAAGAGGCCTATTCTGGACATAGTGAAAAATATCCACCTGACCCTTTTAGAGAGACCAAGGCTACAGAATCCCTCAGTGGGCACTTACATGAGCAAAAAATAAATGACTGCTATGTTAAGCCACTGCGATTTTAGATTTTATCTTTTGTAACAGCTCGAGTTAGTCCAACATAATTAACTAAGGTAAGTAAGCCTTCTCCTAACTAGGAGAAATATACACTTACACATAGACACACAGGTACAAACAATTATACACAAAAACATACATGCACTTGCCTTTTTTTGTATTCCTAATAGGACTGTAAAATTCCACAATTCTTTTGGAGCACAATTTAACAGTACATATCAGAACCCTTACTTGTGTATTTACCTAATTTGTGCTCAATTACATGCCTGCCTTTATTTTTTTTAAAAGATTTATTTATGCATACAAGCACTGGGGTACAGGCCAGAATCCAGGGCGGTGAGAGGATTCACCACAGACAGAGCCTGGAGCAGAACAGGCAGATCAACTGAAGTACACTGCTGAGGGGAGCAGCGGGCACAGCAGGAGAGGTCTGCTGAGCCATGTGGGTCCCCTCCCTGGCCGGCAGTAGGGATCTAATTCGTGCTGCAGTGGCTGTGGTTTGCTTCATAGTGCGTTGCTTAACCCACTGCGCCACCAGGGAGGCCCCATGCCTGCCTTTAAACTGTTTCTAGGAATTTATCTTGAGTAAACAATTACCACTGATGTGTGCAGAGACCTAGCTCCAATGATGCCCAAAGAGGCATTATTTTTTATTAACAAAACATTTCAGGGAACAAAAATAACCAGTACTAGTGAATGATTTAAATAAATTATGATTTTTAGACAGTTATAGTCAAATGATTATAATAATGATATAGAAGATTATGGTATATGGAAATGGTTATAAGACATTATTAAGTGGAAACAAGTGATTACATGTATACAGTTGGTCTCAACTGTTTTTTTCAATGTGGGTGTGTACATGTATGCATCAAAGAAATCCCTCCAAAACCTTCAATTACATTGAAGAGATAAGAAAAAATATTACCAATATTCATACCCAGGTATTGGGGAATGATGGTGATTTTTTTTAAGATATATTTTATTTATTTATGCATCTAATAACTGGGGTATAGGCCAGAGGTACAGGGGATAAGAGGATTCACCAGAGATAGACTGGGGAGCAGAATAGGTAAATCAACTGAAATACACTGCACCATGTGGGTTAGCTTCCTGGCCAGGGACTGAACTCTTGGAGCAGTGGCTAGTAAAAGCTTGATAGCTCTGGGACTTTAACCCTTGTGCTTCTAGGGAGGCCTGGTATGATGGTGATTTTTAAATTTTATTTCTGATTTTTTAAAATTTTTATCAATGAATCTACACATTTTTACTATATAAATATATTTTGTGTATAGATATAATACTTGTACTATATATTTTGGGAAGAATTTTCTTGTAGAACACACTTTCTCCAGAATATAAGTATACGCTAAGTTTCTGGTACTTCTAGGAAATATGGAAAAGAACTGGCTTATTGAGGAAATGAAGATGGGGATAGAAGAGCAAATGGAAAGCATTCCAGTAAGTGATTTTAAAGAGAACTGCAGAGGGCACTAAATGAATATTGAGTTTTTTGTACTGCATGTTTTTTAAATTAACTAATCCCCACAGTACTGTTGTAGTGATTCTGGCTTAAGTCTAAATGTGGTATTCCTATCCTAGCTCCCATTTCACAAAATTGCAAAACTGTGTCTAAGAGACCAAAGGTCACCATGGCAAATATAAACTTTACATTCTTTCTAACAGCCCCCCATTTCATCCTCCTTGGTCCTTCTATTCTCTGTATTTTCTTTTGTTTTATAGTAACACTTAAATCCCAACTTGTAACACTATAGTAACACTAAAAATCCCAAATTGTCTGATTCATTTAAGATTTGAACTCTTCTGAGCTCAGTTTCTTTCTAATTGAGCAAGTGGTCTTGATAAACTCACTGCATCTCTTGGGATTTTGTTATTCAGTGAAGGAATTGGGCCAGAATCCTCTTCTATTTGAATATTCAGATAGTCCATAGTAATGAATTACCATGTGAGGCTGATCTTGAAGTCCTTCCAGTGTCTCTGTTTTCTGAGATGAAAAATAACTAGTGCCCACTTCTCCAAAGATATAAAGATAGCCAAAAGGCACACTAAAAAATAAAGCCAAAAAATGGGGCCTCCCTGGTGGCACAGTGGGTTAAGCAACACACTATGAAGCAAACTGCAGTCACTGCAGCACGAGTTCGATCCCTGCTGCCGGCCAGGAAGGGGACCCACATGGCGCAGCAGACCTCGCCTGCCTCGCCCGCTGCTCCCCTCAGCAGTGTGTTTCAGTCTGTCTGCCTGTTCTGCTCCCCACTCTGTCTGGTGAATCCTCTCACCTCCCATGCGTCTCTGGCCTGTACCCCAGCTCTTGTATGCATAAATCTTTAAAAAAAAAAAAAATAAAGCCAAAAAAAAAAAAAAAAGCTCATCATCATTTATTATCAGGGTTGTGAAAATCAAAACCACACTGAGATACTACCTCGTACCTGTGAAAATAGCCCATATCAAAAAGACCAGATACAAGTTTTGGTGATGATGTGCAGAAAAATGTTTGTACACTGTTAGTGGGCATGTAGACTGACCCAGCTCCTATGATAAAACAGCATGGAGGTTTCTCAATATTAAAAATAGATCTACCATATGATCCAGCAATTCTATTCTTAGGTATCCACAAAAAAAATGCAAAAACACTAATCTTAAAGGATATTGTAGCGGCAGGAAGGGCAGCAAAGGAACAAGGTTCGGGATGGTTCTGGGCAGACCGGTCAAGGAAGGAGAGTCTTGGAGCCCTCGGTGGCTTTTCATACTTTTATTA
Source organism: Galemys pyrenaicus (assembly GCA_019455555.1). NCBI lineage: Eukaryota > Metazoa > Chordata > Mammalia > Eulipotyphla > Talpidae > Galemys > Galemys pyrenaicus. The sequence goes on along the minus strand of JAGFMF010011704.1, from coordinate 239,747 downwards.
GTAGAGGTGGCCAGGTACATGGCAGGCATGGGTGTCGGGAGGCTGGCTCTCGGACCGTGGCCAGGTTGGTGCCCGGTGACTGTGAGGAGGGTGCCTCCACTGTTGATGCTCCACTCGGGGTCCATCCTCAGGATGGTGAGATCAGGCCTCCCAGTCGCCAGCACGTCTCACCCTCTTGGCTGCTTTCTACTGCTGCTGCTCGTCAGTCCTGTTGGTCGGTCCTGTCCGTCCTCATGATGCTGCCCATTTAAGCCCGTGTCCAACTCACGTGTGCCCACTTGCGCATGCCCACCCTGGAATGCTCTCAGCACCGCAGGTGTCCATCATCGCAGTGGTGGGAGTGTGGAAAGACCTGATTGTTCTCTGACCCTACAGATATATATACTCATGCTCATTGCAGCATTCCTTACAAGTTATAGAAATAACCTTAATGCCCAAAGACAGATGAGTGGATCAGGAAGAAGAGGTATTATACACAATGGATTACTACTCAGCTTTTAAAAGAGATAAACTATTTGTGAGAACACCATTGGAACTGGAGGGGATAATGTTCAGGAAATAAATCAGAAGAAAAGACAAGTGCCAGATGGTGTCACTTATACGCAGAATATAAAGAAACAAAACAAGGGGTCAGATAAAACTAATAATAAACACCAGAAATCTGACTGCAGAATTGAGGCTACCAGAGAGTGAGGGGGAAAGCAAAGTGGAGTGTCCTATGGATTATGACAGAGAACTATGGGTTCCTTGATTGTGGGTGTGGTATGGTAACATACATTTGGAGAATGTGATTCTACACCACTGAATCACATACCGTGTTATAAACCATTACCTCAATAAAAAGAACCCATAAACATAAAGCCCAGAAAAAGACTCCAAGAAATAAGCCTATCTGTGCCAAAGAATATTTTTCCCTTTTACTTCCTTTTTCTATTTCTTTTTAAAGGTTATGAGGCTAATGTTTGTTTCCTAAAATATGAGGATTATTCCTAAAAGACAAGACTTCTAAGAATATTTGCACATGGCAAGCACTTAATAATTGTTAGCTGCTATTTAATTTTTTTTTATTGTTCATAATGGCTAACTCTGAAGCCAGTCTTCTTTTTCCCTTCATTATAGGATTTGAACAAAGTCAAATAGTATAGAAAAAAACAGTGCTGGAAGGACTGGAGCGTCATCAGAAAGAAATATGGCTCCAAAATAATCCTTGAGCCCATAAAACTGGGTTCAGTGGCCTGACCGAGAGGCATGTAGCTGTAGTCACCTGGTCCTGGTGGCAGTGATATCAGTGGACAGTCAACACAATTCTTATGGTATAGGCGATGTTAATCATACCCTTGTAGCTATCTGTCCTTTTTAAAAATCTTTAACCATAACCCAAACAAAGCAACAACCCACCAACTGGGAGAAAATCTTTGCACGCAACATTACTGACAAGAGACATGTCACACAGATCCACAAAGAACTAACCAGACTAAACAAAAACAAAGGGAATAATCCAGTCAAAAAATGGGCAAAAGAGTTAAAAAGGCAATTCTCCAAAGAGGAAATGCAAATGGCCAACAGGCATATGAAAAAATGCTCAACTTCTCTTGTCATCAGACAAATGCAAATCAAAACCACTATGAGATACCACCTCACACCGGTGAGAATGGCACACATAAAAAAAAATTAGCAACAACAAATGCTGGCGAGGATGTGGAGAAAAGGGAACTCTCTTACATTGCTGGTGGGAATGCAAGCTGGTCCAATCATTATGGAAAGCAGTATGGCAGTTCCTCAATCTACGAAGAATGGAATTACCCTATGATCCAGCAATTCCACTCCTAGGAATACACCCAAAAGACACAAAAACACTGATTCAAAAGAATACCTGCACCCCTATGTTTATAGCAGCACTCTGTACAATAAATAGGTAAGACATGGAAACAACCTAAATGCCCAAAAACAGATGAGTGGATCGGGACGCTGTGGTACATATACACGATGGAATACTACTCAGCAATCAAAAAAGAAAAACTAGACACATTCATAGGAACATGGATGGAACTGGAAGGGATTATGCTCAGCAAAGTAAGTCAGAAGGCAAAAGCAAAATACCAGATGGTTCCTCCCCTAGGAGGAATATAAGGGGGCCAAATAAAGATCAAGGAAAGGAATAAGAACAGTAATAAGGGCCTTCCTGGTGGCGCAGTGGGTTGGGCAGTGCACTATGAAGCAAACCACAGCCATTGAAGCACAAGTTCGATCCCTGCTGCCGGCCAGGGAGGGGACCCACATGGCACAGCAGACCTCTCCTGCTGTGCCCGCTGCTCCCCTTAGCAGTGTACTTCAGTTGATCTGCCTGTTCTGCTCTCTGCTCTCTGTGGTGAATCCTCTCACCCCCCCACACCTCTGGCCTGTACCCCAGTGCTTGTATGCACAAATAAATAAATCTGTAAAAAAAGAAAAAAAAAGAACAATAATAATAATAACAACAATAAAGACACAAAAACCAAAAATGAAAAGACAAAGATAAATTATGGACGCTTGGTGGGGAGGGGGAAGAGGAAGGGTTGAGGGCAGATGGGAGCACGGGGGACAGATGGTGCACTGGTGATATGGTGATGGGAAATACATGGGGATTACAATTGATGTCAAATATATATAAATAAAAATAAATAAAATCACTCTCAAGATACAAAAAAAAAATCTTCAACCACATTTTGAACCACAGGAAATGATACAGATACCCAACATTTCTGCATGAGAATAATATTCACATACCAAATTTTATTTGCTCCTTTCTTAACATAACTCTTACCAGAAGACACAATAAATACATATTTCATTTTGAAACACATGTTTTAAAAATAATTTTGAGCAGTAGCTGTGATTTGTGGTTGCAGGCCAGCTTCCATTTCACATATTTTATATTTTGTATGTATATAACTGTTATTTATAAGGATTGCCTTGAAATTGGGATCAAAAAGTTCCTTTTGAAGCTAGGAAACAATTTTTGATTTCTAGTGAAAGGTCAGACAGAAAAAATTATCATTAATTAACTCTCAAAGTTGTGTCTGAAATACCTCATTCTCCACATAACCCAAAACTATACTGTAAATGTTTTTAATTTCTGCATAGTATGGTATTTTGACATATTTTTAAAAATCCTTCCTTAAGGACGAGAGATTGCCCTTCCAAGGGCTAGCCAACTCTTAGAGAAAGGAAGGGAGCAACTAGGACCATGTCTTTGAAATGCAAACTAACCACTCTGGAGCCTTACTGCCTCTATCTAGTCTGTGTATCCCAGAAGGCAATAATCCTCTGCCTTAATCATACCAGGGTCAGGTACCAAGAAACTAAGAATCCACCCTAAAGCTTAGAGACCACCAAATTATTCAGACTAGCTCATCCCTGCCCTGTCTGCCTTTCCCATGGAAACCTCAAAGGCAATCACCTAAACCTTGCTTTCAGCTTCTGCCCCTGACCATCCTGGGGGCTTTCTCATGTGCCCCTGTGTAACGTGCTCTGTTTCTTGTCTCTTGTCTTGTAAGTAAAATAAACTTATGTATTATCCTGAGTCTCTTCTTTCTCCTTATATGGCTACACCATTATGACAGTCTCAAAAAAGAATACAAACCCCTGGTGGGGTTAGGCGCTGCACTATGGGGTTTCTACAGCTACTGCATTGCAAGTTCGATTCCCTGGCCAGGGAGAGGACCCACAAGGTGCAGCAGACCTCTCCTTCCTTGCCTGCTCCTCCCCTCAGCAGTGTATTTCAGTCCATCTTTCTGTTCTGCTCACCACTCTGTCTCTGGTGAATCCTCTCACACACACACACCATCCACAGCCTCCCCTCCTAACCACCACCCATCCCTGTGCCTCTGGCCTGTACCCCAGCTCATGTATGAATAAATAAATAAAATCTTTTTAAAACCCCCACAAACATCACTCCACTAAAAAGGAATAATGGTGCCCATGCCCTTAATAAGTAGGTCAAACTGTTTAAATCCAGGAGCAATGTCCTTTAACCTTTGACCTTTGTTTACACTATAATCTAGTTACCAAATTCAAAGGGCCACCCTCCCAGAGACTTAAGATGCATGGCATTGTCCCAGTTTAAAATGTTAGTTCTTTTAGAAAACTGCTCTCCAGCCTTCATATCCCCAATTCAAACTGGGGAAATGTTTATAATGTTATAAACAAATGCTACTTTAACATAAATTTTAACAAAACACCCAGATTGTTTTGCATAGTAGCAGCACTTTACATTCTCACCAGCAGTGTACAAGGGTTCCAATTCCCCACATCCCTGATAACATTTGTCATTTTGTTTCATTTTTATTATAGCCTTTACAATGGATGTGATTTTGATTTGCATGGCTCTGATGTTGACAATTCTTTAATGTGCTTATTGGCCAAAGGTCTATCTGTTTTGGAAAATACTTATTTAAATCTCTTACCCATTATTTAGTTGTCTTTTTCTTATTGAGTTTTAAGAGTTCTATATATAGTCTAGATGCATGTATCTTGTCTGATAGATATTTTTCTCTTCTGTGGTTTCTTTCATTTTCTGTTTTTTTAAGGTTTATTTACTTATGCATATAAGATCTGGGGTGCAGGCCAGAGGTGTGTGGGGGGGGCAAGGGGGTGGGGTTGGAGGGGAGCTGAGAGGATTTACCAGAGAGACAGGGTGGGGAGCAGAACAGGACTGTAATACACTGCTGAGGGTTGCAGCAGGTGAGATAGGAGAAGTCTGCTGTGCCATGTGGGTCCTAGCTAGGGTTCGAATTTATGCTACAGTGTCTGCAAATAGCTTCATAGTGCTGAGACTTAACCCCTAGTGCCACCAGGGATGCCTCAGTGCTCATGCTTTAACTTGCAACTAGGTACGTGAGAGGGGATACATGGAAGGAGATACTTGGAGGAAAGACACATAAAGACGCTTGATGTGACTTTTGGGTGAGAGAGACACATGGGCAGGCTGCTGCTAATCATTGGCAGAGACATGGCAGCCATCACCTTGGTTTGTACTTGATTTTGAATTTTGCATCTCTCCTTCTGTCCCAGCTCTCTGGGACTTGCCTAACCCCCTTCTTGTGGTTCCTTGCCAGGAGGTTCCATGGACTGTGGCATACTTTTGGTCCACAGCAGTCCCGTTCAAGCTGACCCTATTTGGTTGGGTATTTTCCCAAAGGGGGATGGGAAGTATTTTACAGTTTTATTAGGAATATGTTTCTCTCTCTCTCTCTCTCTCTCTCACACACACACACACACTAATTCTATTAAAAATCTTTCACACTAAGAGTATTTTTTGCCTTTGTGCACATGTATGGCTGGATATGTTTTAGAGCATACACTCCCTAATACTTTGGGGTCCCTGGGTACCCCTTAGTCATGTGCTGGCATTGATTGGGGGAGACTTGGCCACCAATGTGAGGTTGCTTAAAGAAGCACTGACTATGCACCACCAAGAACCTCTTGAGGCCCAGACTTCTGACCAGAGTCTGCACCATGGGGAGATATTTCACATGCCTGAAGACAGAGCCATGTTGGTGGATTTTTCCAAGAGCACCAAAAGACTTTTCTTCTAGTCAAAATCACCTTTCTCAAAGACTAGAGTCTTGTCCCCACTGTTCAAAAATTAATGGGTACTGGGCCTCCCTGGTGGCGCAGTGGGTTAAGCAACACACTATGAAGCAGACCTCAGCCACTACAGCACGAGTTCGATCCCTGCTGCCAGCCAGGGAGGGGACCCACATGGTACAGTAGACCTCTCCTGCTGTGCCCGCTGCTGCCCTCAGCAGTGTACTTCTGTTGATCTGCCTGTTCTGCTCCCTGCTCTTTCTATGGTGAATCCTCTCACCCCCCCCGCACCTCTGGCCTGTACCCCAGTGCTTGTATGCATAAATAAATAAATATTAAAAAAATAATAAAATAAAAAAAAATTAATGGGTACTGTGATGCGCTCAAAGCTCCTCTTCCTGGGTTAGAAAATTTCAGGTTGAGGGGAAAGGTACATCCATCTCAGTCACCATCTTGTCAATCATAAAGCTACTCCTCTTCTGGAGCTGTGAGAGGCTTGGGCAGACCTTGAGGGTGTTGCAGGGCTCCTAGAATCTCTCTGGCCAGTGTCCAGAAGCTATTCTAGCAATGTGAAGCAGAGATATTGAGCAGTCAAGACCCCTGAATCCTAGCCCAAGTGCCACCACTAACTGTGCATGTTTGGCTTTCTATAGATTATTTGTTGAACTGTTTGCCTCTTTGTTGGTGAGGGGCAACATTTCTCTTTGAATCTCCAGGAAGCATATAGAAAAATGTTGTTTTCTGTTATTTTTTTTCTATAGGGTCATGACACTAATTTAATGACTCGTAATCAGTACATTTTTAAAAAAGGAAAGGTATAGAAGAACCATGAGATGCTGGACTGCAATTAGGACAGGCATTATTTTTAAGAAACTTGGCTTCAGTTTTTTCCCTGTGTGTGGGTGTGTACACCTGCACAAGTATATCTTAAGTGTACTGGATTGAGATGAAAAGTGTATTTTTAGCATTCTACATTTCATAAACTTACAGGTCAGTTTGGAAAACATTGTTCTGGAATAGTCTCTCCTTCAAAATAAGTGACAAATGAAAAACAACTAAATGAAACAACTATGAAAGACTGCATTCTCTTGCCTTTAGGTATTTTTGCCTTTCTTAAAAATAGACTTATTGGATAAAGGCAACTGGAGTTCCAGATACCAGGAATCCCAGTTACCTAATCCTTTAAGTTTAGAGGAAAGACTTTTGTACCTATTTGGCAGCAAAATTCAAGTTGTCCTTGCCTCTGACATTTTCAGGTGATCATGAAATTAAGAAAATGCTAACTCCCAATAGGGATATTATCTCTTCACTGGCTGCTTTATAAGAGTACTTCCAATTCTAGTTAGGAGTCTGAATTACACACTTGGTTTCTTTGATTTGTAAGTTGAATATAATCAACCATCTCTCTCTGAGCATTCCAAAATGGAATTTTGGTTTATTCCAAAAAATGAACCGTCCTTAAGATGATCAGTCCTTAAATTAGTAAAGGAACAATGTGAAATCATTTAAGTAAATACATAGATGTAGTCCTAAATATAGAAGACCCTAGGAGCATAGTTTTTAAAGTATGTTGATTTTGACTAAACAAATGACATTTGATATGGCATAATTTTTTTTTATTTTTTAAAGATTTATTTTGTTCATGTATATATGAACTGGGGTGTAGGCCAGAGATGCAGGGGGGAGGGAGGAAGTGAGAGAATTCACCAGAGACAGAGTGGGGAGAGAATTCACCAGAGACAGAGTGGGGAGCAGAACAGGCAGATCTACTGAAATACACTATGGGGATACAGAGTGGGGAGCAGCCGGCAAGACAGGAGAGGTCTGCTGTGCCATGTGTGTTAGCTCCCTGGCTGGGGATCGAACTCATGCCACAGTGGCTGACATAAGCTTGATAGCGCTGAGACTTTAACTCCTATGCCACTAGGGAGGCCCTAGTATATGTTAATATATCTTAAAGTGCAATCATTACTAAGATTTGTGTAGGTCACAAGTCTTAATATTTCAGGTAAAAAATATTCTAGTACATAATGTATGGCATTAGCTATATAGACTGAATAAATGCTTCATATCTTAGTATTCCATTATATCTGTAAAAATCTTGAATCAAAACTGCCATTCAGAAAGTAAAGCAAAGTATAAGTAACTAACCTAAGAATTTAATTAGAGGGAAGAAGACTTTCAGAGCAGTTTAGGGATTTGCCCAAGGTATACAGTTAACTAGCTCAGAGCAAAGCTGGAAGTAAAGCTCAGCCCGCTGACTCCTCTTTCAGTGTTCCTTCTATTCTTGCTCTCTACGTCATTCCTTAAATTCATCTGAAGTTCTTTTAAGAGATCTTAGTTGTTTAACCATCATGCAGTCATTGAAAATGTATGTAATTCCTACAATGTGCCAAGTACTCTTCTGGGACAAAGCCCATGCCTTGGTAAAACTCGCTCGAAGCAACAAAACAAAGTAACAATTTTGCAAAGATCATTACAGTAGTGAAATACTGTATTAGTTATTTGGTTAATAAAAATTTATGAAAGTGGCTACATCTTTCTGAATAAAAAACACAGAAATGTATGGAGAAAAATACTCGTGTGGAGTATGAAAGCTCCAATTCCAGCTCAACTCACTTTCCTCCATTTCAGATGTTTAAGCCCTACCCAAAGATTGGAAAACATGGAAAAGATTTCATTTTTTCTCCTGGTCTGCAGTTATCGAAAGATTTAAGGAAGGAAATTATATCATATATAGGCCATGGAAAGCCTCAGAGGAGTTAAATTGTCTCTATTGAAGATGAATGGCTTCACATTTTTTAATCCAGAAAAGAAAACTGTTTGCACGGGCAAAATGCTACTTATTTTCATCTTATGATCAAAGAAATGAACCACTGTTGGAATAAGGAAAAATAATGATGAGAGATATAGTTGTTTAAAGAAGTGGTATATGAATTCTCTTTTAAAAAGACTGAGAAATTCCAGTTGATGTGGAAAAGTTCAAACATGAAAAGAAACAAACAAATGAACAAATAAAAAAGGTTTAACAGCTTTTCCAGCCGTGAACAATTCTGTAAGTAAAGTGGCTTACTGTATCTAGTCCCATCACCATCTCAGTGGAGCGGGGCTGCTTTCCTAAAAGCAGATGATTAATACAGGAACCAAGGAGAAATCAAAACCAAAAATTGGAAGATAATGGCAGTCATTATCTTCATATGGTAGCTCTTTCTTTCCCAGCTCTCTGGGTCCTGCCTAACTCCTTTCTTATGGTTTCTTGCCGAAAGGTACCTTAGACTTGTGGCAGGTTTTCAGGCCCTAGCAGCCCCACTTCAGGTCAACTCTGTTTGGCTGGACATTTTCCCATTAGGTGATAGGTAATTTGAGAGATTTAACCGCAGGGAAAAAACTATTGTTAGGAACATCATTTATGCATTATGATTACTATTATGCATACTAGTTCTGTACTGTAATCTCCATAAAAAGAGAAGGTTCCATGTTCCCCCACCCCACCTAAGGAAGGTTGGAGTTGAGTGGCGAGAAGACCTGAGAGGAGACGTGTGGAGTAGTGAGACATGTGAAGAATCTGTGCTTGCCTCTCGGCTCTGCACTTGCACCAGGGACTTATGGGACATGGAAATAGACACATGGAGTTGAGACGTGTAGACACACTTGGAAGAGACCTGGGTGAGAGACATGAGGGGAGGTTGATAAAGCAAGATGCTACTTTTGTTTGATTTGTTTTTTCCATCCCAACTTGCTTGGCCAACTTCTGCTTTTTCTTATGGTTTCCCACCAGAAGGTGCCTTAGACTTGTGGCCAGCTTGTGGGCCTCAGTGACTCTACTTTGGGCCAAACTTATTGGACTGGACATTTTCCTACACAGAAATGGGTACCTTTGGGTGTTTTATTGGGAAGCTCTTATCCTTTCTCCTCTCTGTGCACACTAATCTTATTAAAGTTCCTTCATGTTGAGAGTATTTTGTGTCTTAATGTAGTAGATGGTAGAACTCATTTACAGCATTCAAGTTTGGAGGTTCCCAGGGAACCCCTTGGTCTGCTCACTAACAGTTCTAGTAACGATCTTTCACACTAAAAGTCTGTTTCCTTTGCCTTTATATGGTGGATGGCAAGACCCCTTTCAGAGTGTGCAGTCCTTAAGTTTGGGTTTTCTGTTACAGGAACTCAGTTGTGTGCTAACACTAAAAGGAAAAGCAAGCTTAGGGAAACAAAAATCTATCATGCCTTTTGTTATAAAAGCAAACTTAAATCTGCATATCTTAGCCTCCTATACCTTCCCTGGTAATCTCCCTAACTTGCCTTAACTTTCTACCTTCAGTCTCCCCATGTCTTTCTGTCTTAGCTACTTAAGATGCTATCTAAGTCACATGACTGACTTGGTCATGCTGGTTGAAACATGTGGACATGTTTCGAATAAGTATGCATAGTATTACTAAACTTCTTTTTGACTTTTTCACTTATCATCTGTCTGATTCTTGTTTTTTTTGCCAGCTTAGAAGAACCTAGGGTGGTAAAGGATGATTTCCTTTGCACCCTGATACAATCACATCATCAACTATAATAAAACAGCCTTACAATAGAGGAGTTGGATCCAAAACCCCTCACATAATTCACAAATGTAGAAGACATCCAGACAGATTTTCCCCTTAAGAGCAAATGCATTACAAGAAATAACAGTCTTAGTGCACATAAGCATAGGCCATTTTAATGCATTCTTTATACCAAACTTATTTTTAATGCACAATAAACAATGTTTAGTGTGGGGAATTTACATTATTTAAATAAGTATGCATAAAGTGAGACTTTAATAATATTTTTCATTGCTCAGTGTTTCAAATTTTGTAATTCAAATTAATGTGAAATATAGCGGCACTGTTTATCACAAAGCCACTCACTATCAGAGAAAAGCTATTGTAGGAAATGAGACAGGTTAGGGTGGAGGGTAAGGGGGTACAGCATAGTATTTCAAAATATATACTCTAAATAGAGACAGAAAAAGTACAAACTATAATTCTTCAAACACCTGGAACCAAAATTATTAGGACTTACTTTATAATTGTGAAGACTATACAAGATAAATTTTATCTACAAAGCTACCTACAGAAGAATGTGAAATGATGCCAAACTAAAACCACCCCTCCCAAGACAGCCACTGTAATGGGAGAGAACAAAAAGGTAGGAGGGGGATATCATACTGACTGAATGGACAAAAGCCAAATTTCTAAAAAAGATTTATGATTGTGCCTATAAGATATGGATTCATCTGCTTAAATTTCTGCCTTCTGGAGATAAACAAAAATCCTACCTGGGCACATGGTTTCCAGATTCCACACTGAACTCCAGGCCTCTAATCACATGTTTATCCAAAGACTGCATAGAGTCATGAGTTTTTACTGTCACTATTCTGTTGTCAGAAACTGGAAGAGAGAGTTTGGTTTTGGTTTTTACTGGGAGGAGGGATTTCTGTTAAGCTTATGATTCAAGCTTAAATCTTTAGTTTTTCCTCTATCAGTTTCCAAAATGGGATATGAATATATAAATCACCTGGCAGTGAATTATATTCATGGACTAAGTTCCTGAAATCTCAGATAATTCAAAATTGCATAATTCTAGACAGGCTATTCTTCACAGAGGAATCTATATCATGCAAGGGATTGCATTCTCAGAATTCGTAAGCGTATAATAATAGAGAACATTTCTTGGAGAACACTGTGAATGCTTTGGTTTTTAAAAATAGACTTTTCACTTGGGAACAACTTTAGATTTATAGATAGTTTCAATGTTTCTGTGTTCTTCACCCAGCTTCCCCTCTTATTAACAGCCAATATTACCATGGTACATTGGATAAATTTAAGAAAAAAAAAAAACACATGAGCACAAGCTATTTTATTCAGATTTCACTATTTTTTAATGTTCCATTTTTGTTCCTGAACCTGATTCAATTTTAAGTACTTTTTCATTTTGGAAAAATTCGCATTATTTCAAATTTGTGAAAACTGGTAACATTTTAATATCACTGCTTCAAATTTGTGAAATTTAAATTGATTTGAAATAAAACTGCAGTTTATCCAAAGATTTTCCATAGTATGTAATACTAGGAGGATTGAAGAATTAACCTAGGGCAGTGGGGTAAACCAGTATTTTTCAAATTGGAATGGCATGTGGAATTTAGAAGGTGCATTTTGGTGTTTTTTTTTTTTAAAAGATTCATTTTGTTTATGTATACAAGAACTGGCGTATAGGCCACAAGTAGAGTGGGGGGAGTGAGAAGTTTCACTTGAGACAGAGTGGGGAGCAGAACAGGCAGATCTACTGAAATGTACTGCTGAGGGGAGTAGTGGGCAAGACAGGAGAGTCTGCTGTGCCTTGTGAGTAGTTCCCTGGCCTGGGATCAAACTCATTACACAGTGACTAGCTTGATACTGAGACTTTTTTTTTAAAATTTATATATATTTGACATCAATTGTAATCCCCATGTATTTCCCATCACCATATCACCAGTGCACCATCACCTCAGTCCCCCGTGCTCCCATTTGCCCTCAACCCTCCCCCTTCCCCCTCCCCACCAAGAGTCCACAATTTGTCCTTGTCTTTTTATTTTTGGTTTTTGTGTCTTTATTATTATTATTGTTGTTGTTCTTATTCCTTTCCTTGATCTTTATTTGGCCCCCTTATATTCCTCCTAGGGGAGGAACCATCTGGTATTTTGCTTTTGCCTTCTGACTTACTTTGCTGAGCATAATCCCTTCCAGTTCCATCCATGTTCCTATGAATGTGTCTAGTTTTTCTTTTTTGATTGCTGAGTAGTATTCCATCGTGTATATGTACCACAGCGTCCCGATCCACTCATCTGTTTTTGGGCATTTAGGTTGTTTCCATGTCTTACCTATTTATTGTACAGAGTGCTGCTATAAACATAGGGGTGCAGGTATTCTTTTGAATCAGTGTTTTTGTGTCTTTTGGGTGTATTCCTAGGAGTGGAATTGCTGGATCATAGGGTAATTCCATTCTTCGTAGATTGAGGAACTGCCATACTGCTTTCCATAATGATTGGACCAGCTTGCATTCCCACCAGCAATGTAAGAGAGTTCCCTTTTCTCCACATCCTCGCCAGCATTTGTTGTTGCTAATTTTTTTTTATGTGTGTCATTCTCACTGGTGTGAGGTGGTTGATACGGAGACTTTAACCCTTACACCACCAGAGAGTCTCTAGAGGGTGTACTTTGTACTGTTTCAGCTAAAGGTTTTAGGAGAATGGGGCATCAGTGAGATCTGATTGGGAGGTCAAGGACAGTTTTGTTCACTGAAGGAAAAGATCCCCTAAAGAGAGGGAAATTAATAATGCAGGACTAAAGTCCTCAAGAAAGTGACAGAAATGTGATTCAGATCATAGGGGAAGGATTGCTTTATTTGGGAGTTAGACATTTCCTCCTGTAGTAGCAGATTGAAGAGAAATGAATGGGTTCTGATTCAAGAGACTGGATAGCTGTAGTGGAAGGAAGATGAGAACTTAATTGTTTGCTTCCATTTCTGACGCACATCATCAGTAAGAAGGAGTTGGGGGAAAAAGGAGATTAGGAAGACACTAGAATAGTTCTCCAAGTATACTTCATATCTCAGGTTATTCACACTAATTTTACAATATGGACTCTTCGTTTACCCATTAAATTCCAGTTTCTTTATGTGCCAAACAACTGACAACAAAAAAAAAAATGAGCAAAGGGGAAGCATTCCAAATATCAAGAACAATAGCACACCAATAAAGATGAATTTATTGAAGAATTTTATTTAAATGCATTAAGGGACTTTAAAAGTCATGTATTAATTTAGTAATCAACAATTTAGGAATCAGGAGAATTCTTAAGTCACAGAAGAAAGTATGTATCAAAGTCTTGTTCGGGAGTTATGCATCTTAGTCAAAATGAATAGAGACCCGGTAACTTTAACAAAGCATTAAAAAGTTTATTTCTATATTAGCCACTAGACCAAATAAGTAATTGGACAATTATTTGTGTTTTTCATGAGCAAAGATTACTCATATGTACAGACTCTTCTAAGATAAAATCAATGTAGTAAAATGCAATACCCTACTGTAAATGACATAAACAATCTAAACTGGTAGTAGGCGTTGACACTCCTGGGAGTATTATTTCAAAAGCTATTAGAAAAAATGAAATTCGAGAAGAGCTTTTGGGTCATCAGTGCTCTATATTTAGAATCTTCAAATAAGCATAGATTCTAGCACGTTGTCACCAAGAGAGAAATAAAATGGGGTTACCTTCTCTTTTCACTGCATTTTTTCTTTTTGTTGAACACACTAGAAGCTTCTGTGATTGGACAGATTCCATATTAAGGCTTAAAAATAGGTGCTACAATTTTCAGAGTAAAAAAGTATGGGGTAAAAAATATATTATGATAATTAAAAATGTGATAGTAATAGCATTCAAAGTGTAAAACAAATATTGTAATAAAATACATTTCTAAGCATTTTTTCTGCAGCCTGGTGTATGTATTATTTCACATAGTCTGTAAAAGTGCCTTTGTGAGGAATTTTACAAAAGAAAGAACTGTGGTTCTTCCAATCCAATGTAATAAAAAACAGTCTCTTGCAAATATTGCATGTTGTTCTGTGCCAAATACATTACAGTGTACAGGCATTTGTATGGCAAAAATGAAGTCCCCAACTTAGTTTCCTGGAGGAAATAGATGGGTAAGTGGATTACCTGTGCTTTGTGAGAAGATGAATAATTAAGTCTACTTGGAGACTCAAGAAAGTGATAACAAAGGAGGTGACATCTGAGTTGGAGCTTGAAGAAGAGAAGCAGCTGGAAGCAGAGCAGGGAAAACAGTGAAAAGGTTTACAACTGAGCTAAAGTTCTGACTGCACAAGTATAGAGTAAGTAGCAAGCACAAGTTAGAGTAGCAGGGAACAAGGCTGCAGAAATAGGTGGGAGGAGGATGTCCATGTACTTGTATGAAGCTGAAGAATTTGGGAATGAATCCTATAGCAACCACACAGCATCAGAGACTTACACACAGATGTACATGAGAAACTTTGATTTGCAGGAAGATAACTCTGACAATGACCTGTGGTACTTATTGGGGGTGAGAGGCTGAAAACCTGAAAGACTTGGAGAAAGTTAATGTTCAGGTATGAAAGCGTTAGGGCCACTGATGAGGTATTGTTAAGCAGAGAAGCCACATTTATGATGTGTTTTTGAGCAAGATATTAAACTTTGAAATTTTATTACTTACAGTAAGAATTCATCAAAACATATCTGTATGTGTGGGTTGATGTTGACAATCATCAGAAGGTAACTATGGAAGGTTTTCTGTTAACTAAACAACTATATCATGATTGCTTTCTGGTTGCTAAAAATCATAAGGTACCAACCCTATATAACATACATTCTGATTTCAAGTATGCTAAAACATAAATGAAAAATGTGTGTTCAGGATGAAGACTAAGAACACTGTGTTAAGGGGCCTCCCTGGTGGCGCAAGTGTTTAAAGCACAGCACTATGCAGCATCCGCAGCCACTGCAGCACGAGTTCGATCCCCAGCCAGGGAAGACCACATGGCATGGCAGACCGCTCCTGCCTCACCCACTGCTCTCCTCAGCAGTGTGTTTTAGTCAGTCTGCCTGTTCTACTCCCCACTCTGTCTCTGGTGAATCCTCTCACTCTCCACACCTCTGACCTGTATCACAGTTCTTGTGCTCGTAAATAAATTAATTTAAAAAAAGAAGAGCATTGCATTAAAAATTATCCAACCACTTCTCCCTACTTCCAGTTCAACATCCTTCCTTTTCAAAATTATTCCAGCAACATCCATGCGTCTGCCCTTGATATTCTCTCCTGCCCTTTCCTAAATCTATTTTCAAGAGGGTAACTAGAGTCAAATTATGTGATTCCTGTGTTCATAATCCCAGTGGCTTCTTATGTCACTCAGAGGAAAAACCGAGTCTTCACAGAGATCACAAGGCCCTAGAAGGCTGAAATTCCCATTAGCTCTCAACCCCAAAACCCCATGTCTTATTTCTTTCCCTTTGCTGCCTTCACTCCATACAAAAGAACCTCCTCCAACACAGCACACAGACTGTGACCTCAGCCACCAGGTATCTCCTATTCCCTCTGCATGACCCATACTTCTCAGTGTCTGCAAGACTCAGTTGCTGAAGTCTTTCACCAAACACCACTTCTTCAGTAAAGTCCCCTTTGCCTCCTCTTACCTAAAACTGTTATCACATTCCATTCCCAAACTCTCATTTACTCGCTATCTGCCTCCCTGATTTGTGTATTTTATTCTTATCACTGTCTAATATACATTGTACTTTACTTCTTTATCTTATTTATTGTCTAGAATGTTAAGATCAGTTCAGCTTCTAGCTAAAGACCCATGTGTGGTTTTTCAGGTCTGATCATATGCAATTACCTGGGAGAGAAACCTGCCCTCCCCACATCAGACTCGGTCCAGAGACTCTGAACTGCAAGCTCTAAAGGGAGTTGTGTCCAGAACTTAGGGTATTCATCCTCTTTTATCCAGGTTTCTCCTGCTATCCAACAGTTATGTGTTCCTGTGAAAGCATTCCTAAGTCAAAATGGTGCAAAGAAAAAAACAGTCACAGCTAATGTATATGAAAAAAAGTTTTTAGTGTTCCCAAACCCTTACCAAATCATACTGAAATCATAACACCTAAAATTGCAGTAACATATAGTAAAGCAGGCATTATGTGGTAAATATGCAACCTACAGTAGTTCCGTGGAATGGAGCTTGGTGGTGTCACTCTTGCTAACCTGGGTGCCTATACCCTGCCTCAGAGATGGCTGCTCGGCATGCTAGGATGCTAAGGCATTTTTCTTTTTCACTTGAGTGGTAAAGGTGACAATTTCCTGTACTCTGGCTATTCTTCCCTTCCTCTCCTCTAACTCTTGGCAGCAAGTTATTTTTTACTATCCCCATGGTTTTGGAAAGTTGACTTTTTCAAGATGTCATATCTTGGAATAATACAGAATGTAACCTATTGGTTACACTTAGTAATATGCATTTAAGAATCCTCCATGTCTTTTCATTACTTGATAGCTCATTTCCCTTTAGAACTGACTAACATTCCAGTGTCTGGATACAACACAGTTTATCTGTTCACTTGAATGACTACTTCAGAATGTCTTAGTTGATTCAAGTTTTAGCAATTATGAATAAAGCTGGCATGTGAGTGTAAAGTTAAACATGTGAGTGTAGGCTTTTGTATAGAGAGAACTTTTCTACTCTTTTGGTAAGTACCAACAAATGGGATTACTGGATAAAGGTTTAAGTATGTATTTTGTTTTTGTAAGAAACTGCCAAGTTAACTTCTGAAATGGTTGTACCATTTTGTATTTCCACGAGCAGTGAATGAAAGTTCTTTTTGCCCAAACATTCACCAGCAGTTGGTGTTGACAGTGTTCTGAATTTTGAGCATTTTAATATGTATATAGTGATATTTCATTGTTGTTTTAATTTGTATTTCTCTCATGACACATGATCTAGCACATATTTTTAATATATATTCCTCGGTGAGGTGACATTTTTGACCCATTTTTTAAAAACCAGGTTGTTTCTCATTTGTTGAGTTTTTAAAATTCTTTACATTTTTCAGATGACAGCTTTGTCGGATGTGGTTTTTGCAAGTATTTTCTTCCAACCTGTGGCATGTCTTTTCAGTCCCTTCACAGTATCTTTTACAAAGCAGAATTTTTTAATTTTAATGAAGTTCGGTGTATCAAATATTTCTTTCATGGCTCATACCTTTGTTGTTATAGCAAGAACCCATCGCCAAGTATAAGAAAATCATCTTGATTTTCTTTTGTTATCTCCCAGAGTTTTATGCTTTTACATGTTGGTGCTCAATCCATTTTGAGTTGATTTTTGTGGAGGGTGTAAGATCTATATCTAGATTAAATTTTTAATATGACTATATCTAATTGTTGCATTATGATTTGTTAAAAAGACTGTCTTTTCTCCATCATTTTGCCTTTGTTCCTTTGCTAAAGATCAGCTGACTCTATTTTTGTGTATTTATCTCTGGCTTCTTTATTGGACTTCATTGAATAGAATGCCACACTGATTTTGATTCCAGTAGCTTTATATCAGTAATAAATTTTTAAATAGGGTAACACCTACCCTTTGACTTTGTTCTTCTCCTTCAATATGGTGTTGATTATTTTAGGGTCTTTTGCCATTTAAAATCATACAAATTTTAGAATCAACTTACTAATATCCATTAAATAAATTTCTGAAGTTTTGTTGGGATTGAATTGAATCGATAGGTCAAGTTGGGAAGAACTGATATCTTGTCAATATGGAGTCTTTTGATTCGTGAATATGGACTAACTGTACATTAGATTCTTTAATTTTGTTCATCAAAGTTTTGTAGTTTTCCTCATGTAGATCTTGAACGTATATTGTTAGGTTTATACCTAAGTATTTCACTTTGGGGAACTGTTTATTTTTTATTAATTACTTTTTATATATTTGACATCAATTGTAGTCCCCGTGGAATTCCCACCACCATTTCACCAGTGCACCATCGCCTCAGTCCCTTGTGCTCTTTCTGCCTTCATCCCAGTCCCTCTCCTCCCAATCCCTGCCAACAAAGTGCCTCTGATTTGTCTTTTTGTTCTTGTTGTGTTGTGATATTTTTTGTTATTGTTCTTTTCCTTGAGTCCTTTTGTTTTTTTATATTCCTCCTAAAAGTGAAACCATCCTATATTTTTCTCTTTCTGAATTATTTCATTGAGCATAATCCCTTCATATCTTTTATTTCAAATTCCATTTGTTTATTGCTGGCATACTGGAAAGTGTTTGACTTCTGTATGTTAACGAAAATTCTGTGACTTTGTTGTAATTGTTTAGCCATTCCAGATTTTTTTGTTATTTCTTTCATATTTTCTACATATATGATCATGTTATCTTTGAACAAGAAATTATTTCCTTCCTTCCCAATCTGTGGATCTTTTATTTCCTTTTCTTATTTATTGCATTAACAAAGACTTTAAGTATGATGTTGCAAAACAAGTGAGAAGGGATAAACTTGCCTTGTTAACAATCTTAGGTAGAAGGTTTTGAGTATCTCACAACTAAGTACGATACTAACTGTACATTTTGTTGCTGTTTTTATAAATTTGAGAAAATTCTATTCCACCCCTCCATTATTAAGAGTTTTTATTATGAATGAGTGGTAGATTTTGTCAAGTTCTTTTTCCACATTATTGTTATGATCATATGCCTTTTCTTCTTTATCCTGTTCATATGGTAGCTCTCGTTAACTGATTTTTGATTGTTGAGTCAGCCCTGAATACATAGGATAAATTCCATTTGGCTATGGTGTATAATTATTTTATACTGTTAGTCAATTTACTAACATTTTGAGAATTTTACATTTATGTTCATGAGAGATCTTAGTCTAGGATTACTTGTCTTGTAACAGCTTTGTCTGGTTTTGGTATAAATACAGAATGAGTTAAGAAGCATTTCTTCTGCTTCAGTCATCAAAAAGAGAATGTGAATATATTTTTATGATTTCTTTCTGAAATGTTTGGTGGAATTCACAATGAGCCTATATGGAACTGTTATTTTCTAATTTTAAAAGTTATTTAGTAGATAATAGGCCTATTTAGGCTTTTTGTTTTTCTGCTGTATATATAGCATTTAGGAAAATATCTGACTCATACTAGGTTCTCAGAAACTTTTTAAAATAAATCTTCTAAACTTAAATTGATACAGTTGATGAATTCTTAAAATCACACTCCTCTTGATTTAGTAATTTTGTTATAGATCATTAACCAAAGTATTATGGACATTGCCAAAAAGACCATTAAAATAGATTAAAAATTCAGATAATTCATACCTTTATTGCCTATAACTTTCTTTCTTCTTCAAACCATAGATTTATAACTAACAGTTTCAATATTATTTAGATGTAAAAACATAGACTAGAATTTTTGTTTGAGGAAGCAAACAGGAAGACAAACTGAGAATTGATAATCAAAAAGAGGTGGAGAAGTTCTTAAAGGATTTGTGTCTGCTAACGACTAGATGCTAAAAACCAAAGGACACATAGATTGATGTGTCCCAAAGTAAGCCTTGGTCTACTATTGATGTATCAGTCCCATAACTCCACTCCAGCTGCTTCCTACTGTACTTTTTTCCTGAGATAGAGCAAAAGGACAAAGATGCATTCTGGGTAAGTGAAAGAGCCAACACCCTTGCATCAAATCCCTTGCATTCTCTGTCTTCCTTGGAATGTTCCCTAGTACTTTCATAGCATTTATAGGTACACTACAGCTTTCCCCAACATTCCAGACTTTCCCCCCTATATATATATAAACATTTTTGTTTCATATTTTGTAAAGTTTTCTATTAAGCTGATAGATAAATTACAGAAGCTAGGCAATGGCATAAAGCATTGCCTCTCCCAGGTAACATAGTTGGCCCCATTCCTACCTTGGACAACAGGCCTGTCCTACTTTCTAATGTCCACACCATAACTGATCTCTTGTTCACCAGCACCTTTTTGTTAACTTGCTATTGGAAAAATAAATATACTGCGTGCTCAGACTGACCAATATGCGATGGGTCAGGTTGATTAGCACTTACCAGTTCTATAGGAACTTTAAAACTAACCTATCATGAAAGTTGAGTGGAGTTTTCTGGGTAAAGGATTTTGGATCTTTTCATAAACTCACTGAAGAGAAGCTGGGCTAGAGGCAAGTCCCATGACAACTGTGTTATTGTCAGAAGATTTATTTATCTCAGAAGTGACATAAAAGAGACTGTTCAGGAGACTTAAAATTCTACCCCATCCTGCAGCTAGAAACTCAGTTAATTTTCTTTTTCTTTTGGTTTCTGTTTTACTTGATTCGGCAAAAGGAGATACCTTGAATAGACACATCTACAAAGAAGGTACATAAAAGGCCAATAAACATTGAAAGACTGCTCAAAATTACTAGTTATCAGGAAGCACAAGTTAAAATAATAATGAGGTAGTACTTAACATACACTATATTCCTAAAATCTTTTTTAAAATTTAAATAGAGCCAGGCCTCCCTGGTGGCACAGTGGTTAAGCAACATACTATGAAGCAAACCGCAGCCACTGCAGCACGAGTTCGATCCCTGCTGCTGGCCAGGGAAGGGACCCACATGGCATAGCAGACCTCTCCTGCCTCTCCTGCTGCTCCCCTCAGCAGTGTATTTCAGTCAGTCTGCCTGTTCTGCTCCCCACTCTGTCTGGTGAATCCTCTCGCTGCCCTGGACACTGGCCTGTACCCTAGCTCTTGTATACATAAATGAGTAAATCTTTAAAAAAAATTTTAAATAGAGAAAATAACAAGTTTTGATGGGGATATTTAGAAATTAGAACCCTCACTGCAGATTGGAGTGTAAAATGGTGGGCTGCTTTGAAAAATAGACTGAAAGGTCCTCAAAAAATTAAACATTGAATTGCCATATGACCCAGAATGTCACTCATAAGTACTCAAAAGAACTGAAACATATTTACATAAAAATTTTTATATGAATGTTCTTAGAGCCATATTCACAATAGCCAAAAAATGGAAACATTTAGCAAACCAAAATGTCTATCAATTGATGAATAAATAAATACAATATGGTATATGTGAACGATATAACATCATTCTGCTACAAGAATGAATTAAATAGTAGTATATGAGTTAACTTTGAAATTTTATGCTAATTGAAAGAAGCCAAATCAAAATACCATATAATGTGTGATTCCATTTATATGAAACATCCAGAGTAGATAAATCCATAGAGACAGAAAAATGGTTACCAAGAACTAGAGAGAGGTTTGAAGGGAGGACTGGTAACAGATACAGGGTTTCTTTTGAGGGTGATAAATATATTCTAATCTTAAGAGTGTTGTGACCTTTGCAAAACTGTGAATATACAAAAATCACTGGTTTGTACTATTTGAATGAGTGAATTGTATGGTATGTAAAATACGTCTCAAAAACTGTTAAAGAATAAAAAAGGAAAGCAGCTTATATTTTAAAATAGTAGATGACTGACAATGTTATTAATTTATCTAGCTTTGTGGTAACAATGGTTTACAACACTCTGTATGTCTCAGGAGTACAGGTTCACATCTCTTTAAAAATGACACCACACTAGAGTAAAAATAACTCTCCATGTCACTGCACTGGAACCCTGCCACTGGTTGCTCCTCAGCCTCTCCCAGTTTGGTAATCTCAGGTCTGCAGTCTGAATCCAAGGGTTTGTTTTGTTTGGTTTGATCTGTTCCTTTTCTTTGTGAAAATGTTACCTTTTCACTTTAGCAAACCCATCACGGCCTTAATGAGCATAAGGCAACCCACATAATCTATGGAGCCAGACTCCCACATAAAGAATGTATTCCTAGTAGTGTGACAGTAATTCAGAAGTTGTACTTTTGAGAAGAATCCCCGACTCTCTATTTGCCATAAACAGATACTGTGTCTTTTGTCATTTTTGGGCATACTGGGAGCCAACGAGCTGCATTTG
The DNA here is from genome assembly GCA_019455555.1 of Galemys pyrenaicus. Lineage (NCBI taxonomy): Eukaryota > Metazoa > Chordata > Mammalia > Eulipotyphla > Talpidae > Galemys > Galemys pyrenaicus. The sequence continues at coordinate 217,637 of JAGFMF010011704.1, read as the reverse complement.
CATATCTGCAATATTTCCATTATAGTAATCAGCTCTTTGAATTTTCCAAATCAGGATTACAATCTTTTAGAATTTGGAACGATATAATGTGATCAACTTGCTCTAATTTACCTGGAATTTTACCAGTTTTAACACTGAAAATTCCACATCCCTGTTGTCCCCTAGCAACCAGGAGAATCAGGCTGCTCAGTCACCCTCGATCACCAAGTGGAGTAAATGATCCATGGAGAGCCGCTGTCTATATTTATTCATCAACAGGCCTTGGAGGTAGAATTCTTATAATCGCCTTTGCTACAGAAAATGGACTCGTATCTTTTCTGTTGGAGTCCTGGTACTCATTGCTGCTCTTACCCACCTTGGAAGAACAACCACAGTTTACAAACAATCCAAGACAGCACATCTTAATTCAGATTTTAAAATATCAGAAATAAACATCTCACTGGTGAGATTCTGTCTCTCTCACATGTTACAGTCATACTGGAAATTCACAGTAAGTATCTAATTTAGCTAGGATGTCAGACAAGAAACAGAAACCTAATAAGTCATAAATTCTAAATTGAATTAAAATTATTGATAAAAGGTGTTCATTAATGAAGGACCCTTTCAAGTTTCTGTGTGCTCCTCTGGCTAAAAAATTCCCTGGAAGCTTATCACGGCTCTCTGAAATATCCATTTAATAAACTATGTAAACTACACCAGCATGAAACCTGGCTTAACAGAATGAAGCAGTATAATATTAAAGCATTATCATTTTGTCCATCAAAACTATCTACATTCTCCAGGAAAAAAATCCATTCATAATTATCTACTATTTAAGATAATAGTTTCTTTCGAAATAAGAAACATTAATTTTGAGCTTAAGGAACTCAAAATTTTATTCGGGGGAATAAAATAGTCACCAGAAAATAGGTCTGAAGTATACATTTCCAGGAATTTCATTCAGGCTCCTACAAATCAAAGAATAATTGAACAAATAGAAAAGTTATGCAAAAGAAAGAATAAGTTTCATAACAATACCAGTGGTTCAGTCCTACCATAACAGCTTCTCAGCTTCTGTGTAGTTCATCCAAGTGGTGTCTTGGGATCATTGCAGCAGACTGTTTTACAGAAATAAAGTAATATGAAAGCCTTCTCATGAGTATTCATGCAAAGAAGACAATTACAACTTAAAATGTAATGCCAGACTCTTCACATGATGACCTTGTGGTTTCTTAGCTATTACACATAAAAAAAGGCATTTGACCAAAAATGACTCAATTTGTTGTATTATTTATAAATTTGCTGAAAGGAGAAACACTCCCCTTTTCCTGCTCCCTCTCTTTCTCTCTCTCTCTCTGTCACTCTTTTCCTCCTTTCCTTCCTATATATCTATCCTTCTTTTCTATAAGTCATGTTTGTGTGTGTGTGCTACAACTTGACAGAGGCCAAAAGCATTTTGTAATTTTGGAAATCAAACACATGTTTGTTACTCAATTGATAAATCCCACATGACAATCACAGGATGAGTTGGTTGTTTTTTCCAAGGTGTTACTACATTCTGTTTATCCTCTAGCTTAAAACTGATGTACTTTGCTGGTGTCCCATTTCTGTAACAATATGCTTCTTTGTCATGAGCTAAAAGCCAATTCCCATACTACTTCTATAATGAAATTCACAATAAAATCCCTGAGTTTAAATATCATTCATTTGGTAAATGAGGGCTGTAGATGTAACCAGTAAAAAAGGATGTGATTCTGTCAGCTACTACAATCTGTAAAACCAATATGCTTATTATCAGGCCCAAAGTTCTTTCTATATTAAGTCAAAATAAGAAGATTGGGGGCCTTCCTGGTGGTGCAAGGGGTCTGAGCACTATGAAGCTATCACCAGCCACTGCAGCACAAGTTTGATCCCTGGCCAGGGAGGAGACCCACATGGCGCAGCGCACCTCTCCTGTCTCACAGCTGCTCCCCTCAGCAGTGTATTTCAGTCAATCCGCCTGTTCTGCTCCCCATTCTGTCTCTGGGGAATCTTCTCATCACGGGCACCTCTGGCCTGTTCCCCAGCTCTTATATGCACAAATAAATAAATCTTTAAAAAAAAAAAAAAAAACAAGAGGAGTATCTCTCTTTCTATTCAGATTGTCCTTCAGTAATTTTTCTTTTTCAAATCTGTTCTTAGAACGCAGGTAAACCTGCTTTCACCCAGATATAGTTTTACTTGATTCAGCTTCTCACAAGCCCAGAAACAGTATAAGATTCTGCTTCCCCTGGAGACAAACAGTCCTGAACTCCATCTTCCAGGGTAGATGCCACATTTCATACCTAATTTAGTACCTAAAATGCTGGTCATTTTCAAAAATAATTCAAGAGGAAAGAAGGTCCTGTGAATTCCTTTTATTTTTATTTTTATGCTTAGTTGGATCAACAATGCATTATTTCAACAGTGAGTTTTTCTACCCAGGGGAAAGGAGTCCCTTTCTTCAGGAAGGGAACATACAGAAATACTTCTCTTGGAAGAGCATCCTATCTGAGTTGTGAATGGGGAAAAGGAAGTGGGTTGCTCAGCTAAGCCCATTTGTTTTCTGTGCTGTCTCTCTGTCCTGTTCCTCTCACGATTCTCTCATTCTGCTCCCCCATGAAGTGAGCTTTCTACATCAGGATCTGACCTTCTAGTGGGGGACTTGAAGTTTGGGAAGCATAGGATTACTCAGAAAAGTTTTTAGGGCACTTGATTTTGGTTAAAAGCTGTGATTCATTCCTTTAATTGTTCTTTTAAGTAATTTTGAGTGTGTATTTTGTTCTCTAACTGATACTGTATCCAATTCTGAACAGGTTTTGAACTCAGAGGGTTGCCAGAAAATGTTCACTTCTATAGAAATAATCCTAGTGGTTAAGACAATAGAGGTTTATTTCTTGCTCATGCTAGAAATTTCTTTGGGATGCTGGTCATCTGCTTTCACTGTACTTGCCACACAGTAGGAATTTGGGCTTTTTAAAGACTCATTCAAATGTTAACATCTCTGCATAAGACTTTATTACAAACGAAAATTGGAAAATAATTCAGATCTGACCTTATGATTTAATTACAAAAACTTCCGGAGCAGTGTTTTCATACTCAGCTCTTTCTATGGGAAGCCATGGCTATAATAAACAACAAAAAGAAATATCATCTACAACTGAATAGACCTTTTCATATTCCTCCTATTTGCAGTGAATTATTTTCGGGAATACTTAATTCAGAGCTTTTCTTTCAGGGTGTTGGCACTTTCCCTTTTTGGATTTGAGTTATACTATACTGAAGTCTATTATTTCTGGATTACATGTCAGCAATGGAAAATGAATTGAGTGCTTTGAGGAGAAAAAAAAATCATTACCAGAAAGATGAATAGACCTATTGTACTGGGTTACTGAAAGTAGGGGCTCTGGAAATATCATTGATTTTATTTTTCCAGGAAACCTATCTTCTTGGATCCTCTTCAGAGTTATAAAAAATTCCTCCAGCAGCAGGTGGTCTATTGATAGCACACTTTCTCCTGGTCCACTGGCTTGAAAGAAAGACCTTTCTTTGCTATGCAATAATTAAATATAAAAACTGTTTTGGATGCTCAGATTTCAGGCATTTGAAAAGAATCAAGTCAGCCAAATGTACATATTTTTTGTGGTTTCTGTAGGATAGAGACTTTTTTTTAACAGCTATGTTTTGCCCCTACTACCATCCAAGTAAGTGCTGTGTGCTGATGGCACAATGATCAAGACTGACACAGCCCCCCACCTAGTAGAGCTTTCAGTTGGGGGAATGTGAAATTAGAGAAGTAAACAACCCACAATTCAGTTTGAGAAATACCATGATGAGGATACACAGGGTCACTGTGAAAATTTTATAAGAGGTAAACCAGGGAAGACTTCCTGAAAGAAGTGGCTTGAAATTGTGATCTCAAAGATGGAATCACAATGAGAAAAGAGAATGATCAAAGACCCTAAAGTTGGAAAGATGGCATTTTTGAAGGACTAGAGTAGAAAATATGTGTGCAAATAAAGGACAGACATGCTTTTTAGGGAATAAATAGGAAAGGTCTGAGCTATGAGGTTAAAAAGTATGGGCAAATGCAAGGTCATGGAAAATATAGCAAAACATGTTAGGAAGCATGGGCTCTGTCTCCATGGGTGTCATTGAATGTTTTTAGCATGGAAGTTGCATTTGTTTCTGGAGGCCAATTTTTATGTTAAAAAAGCATTAACAAAAATCTAATATGGCTCTGAGATTACTCAGGTTTCTGGCTTGAACACTAGATTGATAGTGGAATCAGCTACTAAAATGGAAAACCCAGGAGGTAGAGCAGATTTGGAGGTTAAGTCCTTGATTTCAGCTTGGAGCATGTTGATCTAAATTGTGTAGTGGACACTATTGGTGACCCATTCCTCACACTGCCTCCTGGCATCACCACCTTCTAAGATCAAGTATTATAGTCAAATTGGCATACTGGAGTCTCAGATGAAGGTGTTTGTGAAATAATCAAGTAGATTTTCCAGAAGGCAAAATGGATATGAATGTCTGAAACTCAAGAGTAAAATTTGGGTTGGAGGCATAAATTTGAATCATCTTTCTCATGAATTTGTGGATGTAGATGATTTTCAAATAGTATATAGAAGGAGAGGATGGATGATCATAATAAATATCATTTAGGGGAAGGCAAAGAATTATTATTTTCAAATGTGAATGAAAAGGAATAGCCAAAAAGATAGAAGTAGCAGAATATGAGACCATAAAGTCGAGGGTAGGGGAGAATATTTCAAGACATAGGGATTCTCATAGGCCTATTAGAGAACTGAAAAATGGTCACTGGATTTAGCTAGGAGACAACTGGTGACCTTGGGAAGCACAACCCCAGTAGGAGTAAAATCAAAGTCAGGTATTTGGGGTAAACTTATGATGAGAAGTGAGAAAGTCTAGACAGATAACAGGTAATCATTTCAAAAGTTAAGTTATGAAGGAAGAAAGAACACAGTGATGGGTTAGAGAAAGGAGAAGGTGTTCTTCCTGCTCAGAATTTTGAGATTTATCTTGACCTCCTCTTCTGCTTATTTCTTCCACTTTAAAGATCTTTGTGATTACATTGGGCCTACCCAGATTATCCAGGATAATCTCACCATGTTAAAGTCAATTCACTAACAACTAAATTTCATCTGCAACTTCAATTCCCTTGCTGTGTACAACAATATATTGATATTCTCAAATTCTGAGGACTTAAGGTTTCTTTTTCCTTTCATAGCTCCATTTTTAATACTGTGACACCACTGTGGTGTGTTAAATTCTCCTAGGAGTAACCTTCCAATTTTTGTGATATTCTTGTATTAATGCATTGTTGCATAGTGATATATGTTTGCCTGAAAGCAGTAGTAATCATTTTTATATCTCATTCATAATTTATATAAGAAGCACAAAATTCAAACTTTCTAGCCAAAGAGTAAATATATTATGTGGTATAAAATAAATATTCATAGGGTATTTCCCCCAGTTTTTCTAAAATCAACAAGATAACGGATTGAAGATTATGAGAAAACAATAAAAATTAAACACCAGTGGAAGCAGTGGCTGCCTAAAGGTTCCCAAAACATACAGTCAATCTTCACTAATGATCTTTCTCTAGACTAAGTCCAATTCCTGAAGTTCTTTATTGGCACTATCCCAATAAAACTTTAATGAACCATATTCCACTCTGCTTTGGGAAGGAAGAGAGAAAAAAAGAAGGGAGTAAGAAAGATGGGTGTTTAAAATGCATACAAGACTGGGAAAGTAGAAAAGGGTGATATCATGCAAACCGCCCCTAGGCCAAGTGGTCCGCTTACACAGGTGCATAGCCCAGACATCAGGGCTAATCTTTGCGGAAAGAGGTATTTCTAATGGCTCTGACTGGTCCCAGCTTCCCCTAACCTGAAGTATACTTCTGTATACTCACTATCTGTAAGCCAAGAAGTCAAAGAAAGTCTAACATGTCCACAATCATTAGTAAACTAACTTGATTGGCAGATCAGCAAAGGACCTAAGGGAATTAGGTAAGAGTCAGAGTTGCTTAGGGAAGCTGTAGCTCACATTCAGCAGAGTAAGGGAACTGGGCACCAAAAGGATTTAAATACCTTCCTGAATCTCCTCCCTCTTCATGTTTAGTACTTTTAAATGGCATTAATAACCTAACATATGAAAACAGAACACATTTCCTGACTATGCATTATGTATCAGACATGGTAGTAGGTACATTTTGTTATTGAATTTAATCTTATCACCAGTTCAATGAGTTCCTTTTAACATCTACAATTAACAGAGAGGAAGGTGAGGCCAGAGAAGTTCAGTGACTTCAACTGATGCATTTCAATGGCAGACTTATTTGAACCATCAGCTCAACATGCTCTCCAATAAGTAGTTTTTTCAAGGGTTACTTTGGATGACGTCTGAGACAAATGTGTCATATAAGTAGGCTATGCAAGAACAACAGCAGTGGACAGAAATGATCGGTGTTAGGTGTTTGTTCTATCTGCATCTCCACAAAGATAGGTAACTTTTTGCACTGAGGTGACATGTGAGGTGAATGTATAATAGTTCCTATCAACAAACACTTAGCATCATCACCAGAGACAAAGATGGCATCTGGTATTTCACACCTTGCTTCAGGAAGGCCTGTTCAACTTGATTTTCTTCACTACCTACCTTGGAAAGACTTGAACCTGCTAAGCCTGAAGTTGCTAAGCCACTCTGGGGAAAAGAACTTGTGGTAGAAGAATTACTTTTCCAGATCTGACACTGTCCTAGAATTCCTGATTCTTCATTTTTGTTGAATCATCCTCATACCAGCAACTAGGGTGTGTTGTGACAATGAACCATAAAGGGTGTTACTAGGTGTGTCCTGACCATGCAGCAATATCTGTGTGACTGCCTCATTCATGTGGCAGGGCAATTACCATACGTAGCCACTTTGCTCCTGTAGAAATGAGGTTGGAACTGATTCAAAAGAATACCTGCACCCCTATGTTTATAGCAGCACTCTTTATAATAGGGAAGACCTGGAAACAACCTAAATGCCCAAAAACAGATGAGTG
>JAGFMF010011704.1:185720-200439 GCA_019455555.1 Galemys pyrenaicus | reverse complement strand
GCACTGGTGAGATGGTGATGGGGAATACATGGGGATTACAATTAATGGCAAGTATATGTAAATTTTAAAATATTTTAATAAAAAAAAGGAAAAAAAAAGCAGTTGATCAAGAAGTACTAGCATAAAAAATAAAAAAAAAAACAGAAAATGGAGAGGAGAAGATAGTTAATGATTTGAGTTTCCAGACTCAGTCTAGTTTGAAATTGTGAAATTTCAAACACTGAAGACAACAAAAAGGTACTGTAAGGCTTTAAAGAGAACAATAATAATATCCAATTCATATATATAAGATCAGCAATTAGGTGAACAAAACGTTCTCCAGGGCCTCCCTGGTGGCGCAGTGGGTTAAGGAACACACTATGAAGCAAACCACAGCCACTGCAGCACGATTTCGATCCCTGCGGCTGGCCAGGGGGGACCCACATGGCGCAGCAGACCTCTCCTGCTGTGCCCGCTGCTCCCCTCAGCAATGTACTTCTGTTGATCTGCCTGTTCTGCTCCCCGCTCTCTGTGGTGAATCCTCTCACCCCCTACACCTCTGGCCTGTACCCCAGTGCTTGTATGCATAAATAAATAAATCTTAAAAAAAAAAACACATTCTCCAAAACTTAAATAAAAGTGATTGTTCCAGAGTCATTAAAACTAGTTTTAAACGGATAAACCTGGTCAAAGACAAGTGCTTCCATGAGCATGCCTTAACAAGTCAACCAATCAGCATCTGAACACCACCTCTGAACACTGGCCAGGGCCAGGATTGAACTCACTCTAAGAAATGCACCCAAGGGGCCTTGATTCTACAGACGATGGCAACCGACTATAGTTTCTTAAAGTCCACAAGTCCCTGAATCCTGTGCTTCACAAAAACCCTACACAGTGGACCTCCCTTGTGGCATAAGGGTTAAGCCTCAGGACTATCACTGCTGTGGCCTAGTTCTATCCCCAGCCAGGGAGCTGACCCACATATGGCACAGCAGACCTCTCCTGTCTCGCCCTCTACTTTCCTCAGCAGTGTATTTCAGTAGATCCACCTGTTCTGCTCCCCACCCTATCTCTGGTGAATCCTCTCATTCCCCCACACCTCTGATCTATACCCCAATTCTTCCATGCATAAGTAAGTGAATCTCTAAAAAAAAAGCCCTAGACTAGCTCACAAGAGACTCTCCTCATTGGAAAGACTCTCCTGATTGAAGAGACTTCTTGACCATCATAGCTTTTTCCATACAAACTGCAAATTCAGTTTTGTCCTTTTATCTCAAGTATTAAGAGGTGGACTCACAATTCTTTGACATTGATTGCTTTTTAATTTCTGAACAGGAGCACTAGAAGATACAAAGCAATGGAGAAAGACTTTCCCAATAGTTGACTTTGTCAGTAGTTGACAACTTAGAATTCTACACTCAGCCAAACTATCATTGTAATGTAATGGACTAAAAAGACATTTTCAGATTCACAGTATCTTAAACAACTTATTTTTATTTTTCCTATACACTTCCCTGGGAGGTCACTGAAAGAAACCAAGAAAGAGATAGCTGTGGGTTACTAGAAACAGAAGATCTAATTTAGGAAAAGCAAAAAGATCCAGGACAATGGTAACAAGAATTCCAGAATGGTAGTTATATCTAAAACCAAGCCAGTTTACATTGCAGCTTGTATTAGTTGCCTAGTACTGCATAACAAACTGCAATGATTTAAAACAATCATCTGTGTCACTCACAATTGGGAGATAAAAATTGTGCTAGGCAGTTCTTTTGAGTGATCTTAGCAAGCTTCACTTATGCGCTTGTGGTCAGCTGGCAACTCAGCTGGGGTGGATTGGTTCCAGATGGTTCCACACATGTCTGACAGGTGGCACGGTAGTGGCTGGGGCCATGGGAGTGATTGAGCAATATTTCTCTTCATTGAACAGGTGAGCCTTGCTCTTCATATGGCAGCTGAGCTCAAGGGGCCCAAAGCACAAAGCCCTTTTCACACCTTCACCATGTAATTTTTGCTAGCACTTATTGGTCAAAGTAAATCATATGGTCTAACTCAGAATCAAAATGGAAAGCGTACTCAGAGTTATAGAGTGAGTGAGCACAAATTCATGTAAGATAATTACTATTGGCCATTTTTTTTTAAAGATTTATTTATTTTTGCATACAAGCACTGGGGTACAGGCCAGAGGTGTGGGGGTGGGGTGAGAGGATTCACCACAGAGACTGGGGAGCAGAACAGGCAGATCAATGGAAGTACACTGCTGAGGGGAGCAGCAGGCACAGCAGGAGAGGTCTGCTGCGCCATGTGGGTCCCCTCCCCAGCTGACAGCAGGGATGGAACTTGTACTTCAGTGGCTGTGGTTTGCTTCATAGTGCGTTGCTTAACCCACTGCACCACCAGGGAGGCCCTATTGGCCATTTTTTAATTAGTAATCTATCATACAACTCATTTGAAGGCTTGAGGAGAATGTTCTTTTGGGAGATAAAATTTATAAAATATACATGAAGTGTCTAAACATGTTGAGAGGAGGTTTAGATTTTGAAGACCAACACAAGAGAATTTGCTGATGAATAATTTGTACATATGTAAGTATATAGTATAGGTAGACTATATCAGTCGTATATTTTAGTAATAATATACAGGTGTATCAGAGAGTTTTGTGATAAATTCATAATAAATATAATGATAACCATGTAAAAATAGGAAATTATTAAGTTGGAGTATAACAGAACATTATTCAACAAATGAAAATAACCATAATTGATACCATATTTCGTGGTAATTAGAGTTTACTTAGTTCTCAATCAACCAGAAAACAATGAATATTGAACTAACCAAAATTACAATTTAGCAATTGAGGGAGGAAGTTTGTATGCCAAAGTTGGACAGATAATAGCTAGTAAGAATAAAATAAAGCTGAATACCATTTTCCCTTTCCCTCTCCTGAATGGAAAAATGAGAGATCAGATCTCAAACTAGAAAGTCAAGAAACAATCATGCAGGAATGTTATCTATAAAAATGGAGACAAATACCAAAACAATCAGATAAAAGAGGTAAAACTGGTATCTCTGGTAAGGAGGAAGTGATATTTAGGAAACAGGGCCTGCTGTGTTTCACAGTAAATCTGAGAGAAATGTTTGTCTTTACAATTATGGAGGGTTAACTCAAATACAAAAAACAAAAAAACAAAAAAAAAAAGAAAAGAGAAAAAAGGCAGAAAAGAAAGCAATCAGTGTCTTTATTTTTTTTTTTTAAAGATTTATGTATTTATGCATACAAGCACTGGGGTACAGGCCAGAGGTGGGGGGTGAGAGGATTCACCACAGAGAGTGGGGAACAGAACAGGCAGATCAACAGAAGCACACTGCTGAGGGCAGCAGCAGGCACAGCAGGAGAGGTCTGCCGCGCCATGTGGGTCCCCACCCTGGCCGGCAGCAGGGATCGAACTCGCGCTGAGGTGGCTGCTGTTTGCTTCGTAGTGTGTTGCTTAACCCACTGCGCCACCAGGGAGGCCCAATCAGTGTCTTTAATCCAGACTGATACACAATAGTTTCAGTCTAACACCAAGTGCAGAACACTAAGTTTGTATACCAAGTGTACACTAATATAGAATACTAGTTTGTAATCTATGTTTAATGGAGGAAGTGGAAAATAGAAATATATATTTGTTTATACATAGAATAAATCATCATCAAAATATCTTGTGTGTAACTTTGAAATAACCCCAATTCCAACCATGTCTCACCTCTCCATTGCTCTCATGATTTTATGGTACCCTGACAGTTGTATAAATCTCTCAACATGTTCAGACATAACAGGTCCATTTTACCAATTTCATCTTCCTAAAGAGTTTTCTCCTGGAACTTTCTGATGAGCTCTGAGGTAGATTGTTAATAACTGTCCTAGGAAAATCATCACCTCCTGCCTGCTCCACTGGCCTCCTTGCTCCCACCTTCAGTCTAGTTTCCACATTGCAGTCCTAGGAATCCAGTTACAAGAAAATTTTAAAAACTTAAATCATACCACCCCCTTGCTCAAAACACTTAAATTCTTTTTCAACATGTCACATGAAACCTAACCCCTCAACAGGGCCTCCACAGCCACATGTGATTTAGTTTTGAGCTCATGCTCCTTTTGTTCAGGTCATTCTTACCGCAGGGTCTTTGCTATTCATGACCCCTCCGCCTTGAGTGCTTTCTCCATATATCTGTGAAGTTGGTCTCTCACTCAGATCTCAGCTCAAATGTCATCTTCTCAGAGCAACCGTCCCTGGTGCCCCTTTCCGTGTACTCCCTCTGCACATACCACCTACCTGTTATTGCCCTTCACTCGCACTGAATTCTTATTGTTCATACTGCTTATTACCACTTAATATTAAATTATATATTTCCTATTTAGCTTTTTTACTAATTGTCTACTTCCCCAAAAATGTGAATTCCCAAGAGGAAGGCATATTTGTCTATTTTGTTTATTTCATGTTTCCTAAAGTCCTAAAATAGCATCTGATGCACAGTAGTTATTAATGTTTCTTTGGAATAAATTTATAAGCAATGAAAAATATACAGAGGAAAAAATAACAACTATTTATAGTGCTGCTTTGGGGAAGAAACTGGGAACTTGGGTGTCAGGGGTGAGAGAGCAAGAGAGGCTGACTTTTCACTTCTCTAAGTCCCATTACCTTCACACTCCTACATCACCCCAACTGCAGGCAGCCATCTCCACAGGACTGCACGCCAAAATGGTCCCCTGAGTTGGGGGTGGGGAGAAGGAGAGAAGAATATGAGAATACTAATTTTTCCTAAAAGAAAGAAGACATTACCAACATTGAATTCGTAAGTTTTGAGTACATGGATATAAATGATAAGTTATATTCTGAACTGGATGTTCAATATTCTTATGCTCACAAATTTATAAAACGAAAAAGTTTGGTTTGTGAATTTGGTCACTAACTGAGAGAATATAGGTCTTGCAAACAGCAGATGTGTTTGGTTATCTCATACTGTTTTAAGATTATTTGAATCAGCATTAAACCCAGCAATTTCACATAAATTCCATATTTCTTTGATACACTAGAGCCAATGGCATACTGGGCCTATGATTCTCCAGAGCTATGGGCACACAAGCCCATTTTAGAAAGCTCACTTGATCCATGGTTTCCTGTGGGTTCTCAGAGTTAACTCATCACACGCATTTCATTTATGATCCTTTTCTGACTCTTTTTCTTAAAGTTGACTTGATGATTTATCCCTGATAGCTGTTGAAGGGCTGAAGTTGCTAATAATTAACTTACAACAAAATAAAACAAAGAAACGTTATTCAGAGATCTCCCTATCTTTACACTTGTTCTTTTGATTTTGTTGAGTGAGAGTAATGGGGGAGTAGACGTTGCACATCCATGCTTACCCAGAGTGGGTCACTGTGAGTCAGGTGTGCCCTGCTGAGAACAGACTGAGAATCACTAATCTGTAGTCCACACTTGTCCCACTATAGTCTAGTTATAGATAGCCCTTCTTTGTTCCAACATACATGCAGCCCTAGAGAAACTCAGGACTGCTTTGTGCAGAGGATTGAATATATTGAGATTATTTAATAAAGATTTGTAGGTTGAGTGATTAATATTGAAAAGTGTGGATACTGCCAGTAACTTGTATAACTGTTATTACCATGATTGGCATGTAGTATATGGAGATAGTAAAAGAAATACACACACACATACATGTGTTTAGTAAAAACAGGAAAACTGTCTCAATCATTTTTGTTTTCCTGCAGTGGATAGGGAAGTGGTTTTGTTACAATAGGTGCACTATAATAACTGAATGCATGCATGAAAAAAATGACTGAATAAGCTCTAAATATCTTCTTTGATAATAATGATAGGTACTATTTATTAGGCACTAACGGTGGATTAACATCATTTAATCCTCACAACAATTACATAAGGTAGTTTTGTTTTCTTTGAAAAAGTATACATGACAAACAAGGTTTAGAAAAGTGAAATAAGTAGTCCATAGAAATACAACAATCAAATGGCACATCCAGGATTCAAATCCAGGTATAACTCAAAGTCAAGGGTCTTTACTAAGCAACATTAAAGCAAACAAAAAAAGCTTCAGGAGGAGATGTTGAAATTTCTCCAATAAAATATTCCCATCCAATGACTTGTTACTGAAAATAAACTATAACATCAGCATATGCTGCAGAAGCTAAAGAAGTCTTAAGCCAAATTAATAAAAGAGGGAAAGCAAAGGGCATCCAAAATACAACTCAGGCAGGTTTAAGGATGTGGCCCAGAGAAGTTAAATCTTGATCAGAAATTAGCAATAACCTTGAAAAATAGTAGACAATTGAAAACTTGTTATAAAAATGGGAAATTGCTTCTTGACCACAAATTCTATTTATTGTAGATAAAAAGTAATAACTGAACCAATTCTTTTTTTTTTAAATACAAGATCAAAACTCCAGTTTCATTCACAGCAACATTTCCTTTATGGTTCAGGCACCGTTGGACAAAAGAGCCATAAACATTTCAAGGCTTAAACTCTGCTCTCAAAGAGACTGTCATCACTAGAAGAGTAGAAGAGTCTACCCATGGCTGGAAGAGAAAGTTAGGTGAAGTGCAACCCAATCCTGGAGGGGTGTGCCAGTCAGGCAGAGAATTAGGTCTAGTGCTATCCAATGTGAAATTTAGGGGCAGCAAAGGGTTAAAAGAGCACTCTAACCAGGCTGCAACACCACACTCTGTTCACCACTGAGAAAGAGAGATGTAGTGACCAGAGTCCTTCACCAGATAAGATAAAAGATTTAAATAAATTAATCAGAATTGCTCTGAACATGATAAGATAAGGGGTTTAAATGACTAAGGGTGAGACAATTGTTGAATAAGTAGAGATATGCATATTCCTCCAGCAGAAAATGTTATGCAATTTAGGGAAGTTTGCTTAATATATAGGAAAATATATTAATTAGATGAAAAGTTGAAATCTGGTGTGAGTGGGTGTGTGAGTGTGTGTTTGTGAGCATGTGTGTGTTATGAGTATGCATGTGAGCATGGGAGTGGGTGTGTGTCTATTATAAGTGACAACTCACTTATAAGTGATTTTTCACTAACGCTCACTAAACTAAACTGGCAGATCATTATTAATAGGATGGTATGGAGGAACTTATTTTTCAAATTTTTGTTTCTTCCTAATTGAATAAAATAATATATGAATATATTTTCCTTGCAAAATTTATAGAAGTTATAGATCAAAATAAAGTCCCTTCTGACTACCTCTCAATTATGTCCTGTCCAAATCCCAGTGCATCCTCAACTTACCTTTTTCTAAAATTTGAAGTACAAGCACATTTGGCATGATTGAAAACACAAAAACCAAAAGAAAATACAAAACAAAAAAAAAACCAAAGGGGAGAAAAATTACAGTAATAACACTATTATAAAGCAAGAGCTGTGCTAGCCTGTTCACATACAAATTTTCAGCTTGGTAAGCAAATGTTTTGAGTGCAGCTACTAAATGTCAAGGACTAGGAACATAACAACGACCTTAAAGATTTCATAGCCAACTCAAAGCAAGGCATATATTGATAAGGAAGGTAAGACTCAGAAATATTACATACCTCACCCAAGGTTACTGTGAGATAAGTGATAATGCTGGGGTTCAAATCCTGTCTGTGTATCTTCAGAGCTGATCTTTCTTCTTTCACTAGTACCTAATTATTTTAAAACCACTTGTTTATACAGAAGTTTTTTAAATAAAAATAATCATATCATAGTGCAGAAAAAATAATAGTGGAAATGCTTTCGTTCATTTCATGGCCTACAGATTAAAAGTACTTGTATTCCCATCAGGAGTACTGAGTGGAATTACTTTAATTATATCTCAAAGGCCTAAGTCTTCTGTTTTTAAGTAGCTTTAGAGACTACCCAATATTAAAACCGACAGAGATTATCAGCATTAGTGAATTCCAAACCTAGAAATGCCAGGGAATTAAAGATTCTTTGCCCTCCTACTAATAGTGACCCACCGTCACTAATCTTACTGGGAACATACTGGGAAACCAAGATCTGGGATTGTAAAAACTCCTTGGTGATTATGACCAGAATGGTTTGAAAAGTAAATCCAATAGCACTGTTCTGTTTAGTGATTCCTCTTTACTGCCCAAACCCCAATCTGGAGTTATTTGACTGGTTTAAACAATAGGAATCCTTGAGGTGTCAGCATTTGCTGAAATGCCTTGCTTTCCTTTCTTCTGCTTTAATTTTTCATTTCTAGCTGCCTTTCAGCAATGAGTCATATAATTCATTTGGGAATGATGCAGGTCTGCTTAATCCTAGCTACAGTCTAATCTTTGCTTTCTAGTTTTAACTTCTCCCTCATCTTTGGTAAAATTTAAAACTCTCTTCCAGGTAATATCAAGCCTATTTAATTAATTCACTGTCTAGCCTTCTCTTTCTGATGACAAGTATCCTGACAAAACCCTAAGCTCTCCTCCCTCCATCCTATGAATTCCCCAGGATCAATCCTGGCTTCATGGATCGGACATGGTTTATTATAGCAAACATTATTATTACAATATCTTCAATGATCCACCACCTGATGTCTGCTTATTTTCAGTCCTGGAAAGCTCTCTTCTTCAAGAAAGAGTCTACCCATTGTTGAAGAGTAAAATGGTTTAAGAAGAGATCCCTTTATATCATTAGTTACAACTAGCTATCCTATACTTTCTGCCCATAGGTTCTATCCTCCAGAATAGTGTTTCTTAATGTTGTGCCTAAATCAACAGTGTCAGTATCATCAGAGAACTTGTCAAGAATGGAAATTCTAAACAGACACACAGACTAATGGAATCGAACAGAAAGCCTGGAAGTAAACCCACAGACTTATGAACAACAAATCTTTGACAAAGGAGCAAAAAATATGAAATGGAATAAAGACAGCTTATTCAATAAATGGTGCTGGGTAAACTGGACTGCTACATGTAAAAGAATGAAACTAGAACACTGCCTTTCACCATGCACAAAAGCCAACTCAAAATGGATTAAGGAATTAGACATAAGACCTGAAACCATAAAATATATAGAAGAAAAAGTAGGAAAAACTTTACATGACATACACCTCAGTAACATCTTTAAAGACACAGCATCCAAAACAAAGATAGTGAAGGAAAAGATAAACAGCTAGGACTACATCAAACTTACAAGCATCTGTACAGCAAAAGACGTACTAAACAAAAGAAAGTACATCCCACTGACTAGAAGAAAATCTTTGCACATAACACTACTGACAAGGGACTTATCACAATGATCTACAAAGAGCTGGCCAGACTAAACAAAAACAAAGTAAACAACCCAGTCAAAAAATGGGAAGAAAAGCTAACAAGACATTTCTCCAAAGAGAAAATGCAAATGGCCAACAGGCATATGAAAAAAAGTTCAGCATCTCTTGTAATTAGAAATATGCAAATCAGGGCCTCCCTGGTGGCACAGTGGGTTAAGCAACACACTATGAAGCAGACCTCAGTCACCGCAGCACTGAGTTCGATCCCTGCTGCTGGCCAGGGAGGGGACACATATGGCGCAGTGGACCTCTCTTGCTGTGCCCTCTGCTCCCCTCAGCAGTGTACTTCAGTTGATCTGCCTGTTATGCTCCCCGCTCTCTGTGGTGAATCCTCTCACCATCCTGGATTCTGGCCTGTACCCCAGTGCATTGTATGCATAAATAAATAAATCTTTTTTTAAAAAATTAGAGAAATGCAAATCAAAGCCACTATGAGATACCACCTCACCCCAGTGAGAATGGCACATATCAAAAAAATTAGCAACAACAAATGTTGGTGAGGATATGGAGAAAAAGAAATTCTACTACACTGCTGGTGGGAATGCAAGCTGGCCCAACCATTAAGAAAAGCAGTGTGGCAGTTCCTCAGACTACTAAAAAATGGAACTCCCATATGATCTAGCAATCCGGTTCCTAGAAATATACCCAAAAAACACAAAAACACTGATTTAAAAGAGTACCTGTACTCCTATGTGTATTGCAGCTCTATTTATAATAGGTACGACCTGAAAACAACCTGAATGCCCAAAAACAGTTGATTGGATCAATATGTGGAATACTAGGCACCAATCAAAAAAGATAAACTAGAATCATTCATAGAAACATAGATGGAGCTAGAAGGGATTATGCTCAGTGAAATAAGTCAGAAGGCAAAAGAAAAATATAGGATTGTTTCACCCCCTACGAGGAATATAAGAGAACCAAATAAGCGACCAAGGAAAACAATAACAAAAAAAAAAAAAAGAAACCCACCACAACAAAAACAAAAAGACAAGAACAAATTGGGGACACTTTGTGGGGAGTGGGGAGGGAATGGGTTGAGGTCAGAAAGAACACAAGGGACTGAAGTGATGGTGCACTGGTGAAATGCTGGTGGGAAATCCATAGGGACCACAATTGATGTCAAATAAATATAAATAAAGGGGGAAAAAAAGAAAGAATGCAAATTCTTAGGTCCTACCACAGACCTACTGAACTGAAATCTGGAATGGGGTCTAGAAAAAAAATCTATATTTTATTAAGCCCTCCAGTGATTCTGATGTATTCAAGATTGAAAGGCTTCATCAAAAAGCTATACTCCTAGATCAGCTTTTCTGGGCACATCTAGCTTGATCTAGGGTTTGTGGCCTCGTTGATGCTATGACTTGCTGGTCAGATTCAAGAAGACATTTTGTTCTTTCCAATATAATCTCTCGCTTCATGTAATTTCACATCATCTGCTATATCTTTTTGAAAGGGTAGACAATAGTGAAGCTTTCAGGTCTGTTATTTCTAATTATGTCTAAGTTTTCCCAGGGATAGAATGTTTTTTAGGCTAAGTTATAACCACTAGTCAGTTACAGAAAATAGTCAACACATATTTCTAGCATAAACACAGAAAATTAATTATTGATACTTAGTGTGTCTTGTCAATATTTCACTGATAGATGGTTTAAAAAACATATGATAGTTGGACCTCCTGGTAACATAGGGATTAAAGACACAGTGCTATCAAGCTATCAACAGACACTGCAACATGAGTTCAATCCCCAGCCAGGGAGATAATCCACATGGTGTAGATTTCTCCTTCACACCCACTGCTCCCCCAGCAGTGTATTTCAGTATATCAGCTCTTCTGTTCCCCACTCTGTCTCTTGTAAATCCTCTCACCCCCTACACCTCTGGCCTACACCCCAGTTCTGGTATGCATAAATAAATAAATCTTTAAAAAAATAAAATAAAAATAAAAAACACATGTTAGTGGTGATAAAGATTGGAGGAAATGAGAATTATACTGAAGTTTGACAGATGGAAGACATGCAATTTTGTAGGCAGATTATGACAATGTTGCAGGCAGAAATGAAGCTAATAAAGAAGGTTTAGTACATTGGATCAAAACACTGGTTTGGGAATCGAAATGCCTGGAATTCTACTTCTGCTCAGCCATGTAGAAGCTGTGTAACTGCATCAAATCGGTAAGGTGGGGGTTGCAGTGGTACCTCCAGGTGGGGGGCAAAATGCTAAGGCAGCCTCAAGATTTCTGCCCTGTGGTGTACATGCCCTTCTCCACCCACCAACTCACCAAGCATTGGTTGGCACCAGTGAATATGATGGAATATCACTCCTGTGATTAGGTGAACTGCCTTGGAATTAATGAAAAGAGAAGAGCCTGGGTAAGCCTGACCTAATCAGGTAAGCCTGATCAGGAAGAAAGTGAAGGCTCAGAGAGACTATTCTACTGCCACGGAAGACATTACAGCCCAGGAGAGGAAGAGTGTCATGGTGAAAACATGGGGATAACATTTTATAGACGAAAGCAGTACCTAGCTAGGAATTTCAGATAGCAGGAAAGAGGGGACCTTGAAGATCTTGCTGCAAAGAGTTGATTTTTGGCAGCAGTCAGGGAATTTGGAAGAGGTCCCAAGTCTGAGGTGAGATTGTAGCTGCAGCTGACACCTTAGTTTCAGTCTTTTTGAGCATAAGACCAGGTAACCTGTACCTGGATTTCTGACTCACAGAAACTGAGAGGATAAATGATTGCTATTTAGTTTCACTGTTTGTGAAATTTTGTTATGGTATTATCAGCAGTAGACAATTAATGTACAATCCCAGAGAGTAGTAATGAAAAGATGTTTCTAAAATATTTTTACCATACTGTTTAACAAATAGTACATGCTTAATAAACTTTAATTTAAAGACATTAGTAATGATTTTTTAAAGGATTTTATTTTTATTTATTTATGCATATAAGAATTGGGGTGTAAGACAAGGGTTCAGGGGCTGGGGTGTGTGAGGATTCAACAAAGACAGAGTGGGGAGCAGAACAGACAGATCTACTAAAATACACTGCTGAGAGGAGCAGTAGACAAGACAGGAAAGATCTGCTGCACCATGTGAGTTAGCTACCTGGCTGGGGATTGAACTCATGCTGCAGGGACTGATGATAGCTTGATAGTGCTGAGACTTAACCCACTGCACCACCTTCCTTGCAATGAAGGGCAAGGGTCCTTTTGGGAAAGAGGAAGTTATGTGTAGTTTTGTGATGGCGCAAGGATAGTGATGCAGATTTGACCATACGGGAGAAGACTTCAAGCCCCGTGTTCTTCAGAGGCATTTAGAAGGATTGGAGAGTTATCAAAAGTCTGTGGCCAAAGAATTGAAATACCAGTGGAAAAAGTTGCTGGTGAGGCAAAAATTGAGGATTTCTGCAAGGCCATATTCTTGGGCCAGGGAGGTTTTTCACATCAGGAAGATGAGATCTTGTGCATGGGACATTGTACCAATTGTGACCCATGACAATGAACATTCAGTTAAAAAAGAAAGATTTCTTGACCAGCTAAGCATTAATGCAGAGTTTCTCACACATACTATGAGTGATATTTTCTTCCTGCTCCACTAAGAAAAGCCTCACTTACAACTTGGGCATGTCCTTTGCCTATGCTCACTTTGCCAATCAAGAAGACACCATCTTTTAATCTCTGATCATGATTTTATGAGGATCTGTTCCTTAACTGACACTCTCCAAAATTTACCAGTAATCTCAGTTGACTTTGATTCCTAAAGCACCAACCACAAACATGGTCCATCCCTGCCTTGGTCCTAGTTGACTGGGTTATTATTAATCTGACTCAACTTAGTCCTTGCCCAAAGAGTAGCTATTTGGTGGAGTTGAGTAAAAACAATTAATTTGTGGCAAAACTCTAAGCTGGTTTGAACTTAGGGAAATCTTAAGTGGGAGTACATTGACGAAAATGTCAAAATTACTCATTGAGAACAAACTACATGTAAAGTGCTGGGCCAGATATTATGGAGATTCAGAGAGTGGGAGGTCTGGTTCATCTTCTTCTACCCAATTTGGGAAATGAAACAGAACATGAGAAATTAACAACACAAATCACACATAAAAATTTAGTATGATAAAATAAGAGATTTAAGAGAGCAGATGGATAGTAAAGATAATAATTTCCACACAACTGCTAGAAGGACCAACTCAGTTTGGGCTTATTGAATCAGGAAATATGGAGGAGGGGAAAAATTAATTTGTATTTTAAATATAGGCATTTGTATGGGATGAATTGTCCTGCACCTCCTGACTCACTTCCAAATTCAAATGTTGGAGTTCAAATCCACAGTTCCTCAGAATATGATTGTATTTGGAGACAGGGTAACTGAGTTAAAATGAAGTTATTATGGTGAACTTTAATCCAATATGACTGGTGTCCCCATAAGAAGAACAAATTGGGACAAAGACACAATGATAGAAGAAGAGGTACAGACACAGGGAGAAGATGGCCATCTCCAAGTCAAAAGGAAATCTCAGAAGAAACTAATCCCGTTGATATCTTGATCTTGGACTTCCAACCTTCTGAATTGTGAGAAACTAGATTTTTGTTGTTTATGTCACCCAGTCTGTGATACTTTATAATAACAACTCTAAAAACTAGTGAAGCAGTACCTGGTATCATGTGTGCCTTGAAGGAAGGAAAATGAACTGATTCTTTAAGAAAAAGACATAATGGGGACAATAGAAGAGGTTGGATAAAACAAGAAGAATTTCAGAAAATGATAGGTAAAAAATCAAACGAATAAGACAAATTAGAGTGTTCGCCAAAACAAGCCTTTGTTGAAGAATGAGTAATGAGCTTATTTACTCCATCAGAGCTACTCTGTCTTGAGTCAGTAGAGGAGAAAACTGAATGATCTCATGAAAAACAAGGAATAAATGCCTCTTTTTCTTCTTTTGTGCCTTCCCTGGAAGAAAGGAACTTCCAGGGAAATCCATGGAGATAAGAAAGGAGAAGCATCAAGGAGGGTGCCCTGCCGAAGACCAGCTACGACAGAAGGCCAAGTCCCCAAAGGATGGAACGGCGTCGGCGAGGGAGGAGGGTCCAGGGTTACAAAACTCAAGTCGGGGTTTGGTGTGTCTCCTTGCTGCTAAGTCTCAGCAGGCTTTTTTTTTAATATATATATTACAAGCAGGCAGTGGGATTACATCAATGTGTGCATAGAGCAGGAAGTTAACAAACATCACATTTTTTCAAGAACAGCTTGGAGTCCCACGGCCTCCATTCAAGTTTTATGACACATACCATTTTGAAGTAAAGTTTATATCCAAAACACGTTCTTAACAATATCTTAATCCACACGGTTACTGATCAGTGTTAAAGAGGACAAAGCAACTTTGTGCAAATACAAGTAAATATTTTGT
>JAGFMF010011704.1:169589-185619 GCA_019455555.1 Galemys pyrenaicus | reverse complement strand
TTAGGGAGTTTTTTCTATGTATGATCTCAGCTTAAGTAGAACAAAGGCAAAAGGAAGAGGAGGAGGGTAGGAAGAATGTATGTGACTCCTTTATCACCTAGGATGATGCAGAGCCTTCCACAATGGGCTAGATCACAGAGGGCTTTTCTCATTTCCTAAGGCCAGTTTCCTATAGTAAATATTTAAGTCTGAGAGACTGCCTAAAGACTAACTTTTGGGCTTGTAAAACAAACATATTTTGCTCCTTTTTGGCTCCATGGTCTTTTTAAATTAGTGGCAGCCTTTACCAGTCGTAAAGGTTTGTGTTGGAGTAAATGTATTGCATCCATCTATTTCGTTTAGCAAACAGCCAAATTTACAACTGCCCCCGTGGATGATGTTCCAGCAAACACTTTTTGTATAACTTTTAAAATTTTAATTATTACATCAGCCAAAACAAAAGGGAGTCCAAGGGGGGCCAACTGTGGAACCTCTGACTTTTCAGGGCAGTTCCCCTATGATGGGCCTTTGCCTCACGTCATAGTTAGGTGGCCCCCATCAGTGCCCAAGCTATTAAAAGCAGAAGAATATATGAAGGGCAGTTAATTTGACATTAAAGGAAGTATTAAAGGAAGTAAAAGATTAAGAATCTAAGGAAAAAGAGGAGTTCAAAGGAAGACTTGAGGAGTTAAAAATAAACCATACACATGTGGGCCAAGTGTTATATAAACCAGAAACAGGACATTGAAACAGTATTAGATCATCCAAGGTTAGACTCACAATTTATGGGAACCAAAAAGGAAAGAAATAGAGTATAATTTTAAAATTATCAACAAAGTGATATGAGAAGAAAGACTGGGTTTGGCATCCACTTTTTAATCCTTCCCTGAATTTTCTGAGCAAATTATTTATTTGTGTGTGTTGGACCTAAAACCAAGCAAAAAAAAAAAAATAATAAAAAATAAACTATGAATGGAGGGGGAATAAGGGATGCAATTTTTTTTGGCTATATTGAATAGATTAGGTATAATTTACCAAAGGTGTATCTTTGGAAGAAACCAGTCACCACAGTGTTCCCTTCCTGGGGAAGTCATGGTCCACACCACATGACCTCGCCTACCTTTTCTTAAACCCTCAGCTGATTGGAACTAGGGAAAAAGCATGTAAGCCGAAACCAAGCAGGTTTTCAGTGGATTTATAACCCATGAAGTAGACTGACTTAGAATTTCTATTTAAATAAGAACATCTTGAGTCCAGCAGATACTATCTCCTAGACATTTGACCTAGATGTGACAAATTAAGAAAAAGTTGAAGCTTAAGTTGTCAGTAAAGATGAGTAAGCAGTTATAAACCAGCAGAAGTCATTGGTAAACTCAACTCAAAGGCATTCATAGGACAGTAAAGAAATTGGTGTGTAGAAATAGGCATGGTAGCAGTGCAGTTGGAGGGAAGGTGAGTCATGGCAATTATGGCATCCCTGAACTCGCCAAGGCAACCAGATGACTCAGATTAACGTCTCTTCACTGGATGCCTCTAGCTCCTGAACGACTGCCAGTGTTCACAAGGCCCAGTTCCACAGCATTTCCTGAATTGCCAGGCAGTTCTTAAAGTTCCTGCTTCCACAAATATCCTCACAATACCCCTACTTCCATCATCCAAATGAACCACTGCTCATTTTAGTAAAAGTAGATAGACAAACACCGCGGTAACAATGTTGACTAGCATTTATTCACCACTATCAGGTGACAAGCACTCAGCTATTAACTTTACATTATTTTATTTTCTTAACAATCTATGAAGAACTATTATTATTATTCTCACCAATTCAGATGGAAAAACCCAATTAGAGAGGTTGCCTTTCTTGCTCAAGGTCACACAGTGATTCTATGGTAAAGGTGATTTCTGAATTGAAATATGTACAAATTCAGAACTCAACAAAAATTTTATTTAACTTTAATCAAATGACTTTCTTTGAGATCATTTTAGGACCAGACAGTGGAAGTCGACTACTCTAAATCGTCCATTTTTAAATGTAGTGATTAACACTAATAGGGGAATGAAGAATCATCAAGAATATTATATGCTATAAAATAAAAGTCATGTTTCCTGCTGAAACTTCATAAAAGAGAAGTTCTGAAAAGTTCCCCCAAAGTGAGAAATGATGAATGGAAATGAATTACTAATTTCAGATGCATAGTATGTGCTTGAAGTATGTTTCATTTTAATAGATGTTTAGGACAAAGCATTTTTTTCTAGTTTAATTGTGAACATGATTTCCTTAAACTAATTTTGCTCAGAAAGTCTTAAACTCCATACAAAAAATTCTCTACAAACAAATTTTTAGAGACCAAAGTTGACTGTAGAAGAGAGACTACTTTGCATTAAAAAAATAGAAGTGAAACTAGTCTTTAAAATGTGTCTGTAAGAAAAACATATTAAAGTACAAGAAATATAAAGAACAAAATTACAGTGCTCTTAATTATACTAAACTAATATTTATTTCCTAAATTTGGGAAATTTAGCAGAAATATATGGAGAATAAATTGATTTGAAAATATATAGTAATGTTGGATATGTGTTAGCCCCAGGGGAAAAAACACTTTTTTGTTGTTGTTTCCTTCATTCTAGCTTCGCAGAAGTTAGCACAACGTCTAGCATATGGGTGCTCAATAAAATTATTATATGAAATGAAGAAATCCAAACTCAATGCACTGAGATTATCTACTGAATTCTATATGCAAATGACACATGAATTTGAACAAATCACTTTGGGTGTCAGTTTTATTTAAATAGGCAAGATTTTTTTGATTCATTTAAAAGCTACTGCAAAACGGGATTTGTCCTACCAAATAGCAACATTAGCAGCATTGTACTGACTCAGGAATAGGCATTAAATGGTACAAACTAGAAAGTTATAAGCAGAATCTTGTGTGTGCATTTCAATTTAGTATATATTCATGCATTAATACAACAGCTATTAATATTATTGATGACATATCATCATATATTAATAATATATTATGTATATACTTAGTATTCCTCAAAGGTATATAAAATCAGTATATAGAATAAAATGAACTGACTAGGGATAATTATTGTTTAGGAAAAACATAGCATATGCTAAGCTAATTTCTAGCTAGATCAAGGATCTGAACAACTTCTAATAAAAAAGTAAAAGTATAAAATTAGTAGGAACAAAAATCACCAAAATTTTTTATTTTATTAAAACAACACCACCCTTTTACAAGTAATCCTAAACCTATGTGAGGAAGACTAAAATGTAAGCAATTACAATTGTTTTATATTTAAAATTACTATAAACACAGTTGGGGGGATAAATAGCAACATAGGAAGTTGTAATTATAAAAGAAACAAAAAGAATCATAGTCATAATAGAATGCTGTAAATTGATAAGAATTACAAGTAACATATAACACAGCAAAACAGGAAAGGGAATAAACAGGAAATACCGAGGAAAAATTCCATAAATGGCTAATACACATAAAAAAGTTTACTAACTGCAAATATGTAAATGGTCAAGAAACATGAACATTTCATAATTATTAGTAATTGTTGATATAACTGTTTTGGAGGTCTAACTTAAAAAAAAGTATAGAGGAGAGAGTGTTGGCTTTGAAGCTAGACAGAATGGGGTTTGACACCTCTGCTATTTGTCAGCTTTGTGACCTTGGACAAGTTGCTTAACCTATCTGAGTCAGAGTCTGCACGAGGAAAAAAGTGGATCCTAGTGCCTCCCAGGCTTGAGGAAGGATTGAGAAAATGCAAGCACAGAGCCTGACACACAGAAAGCACTCAATAAATATGATTTTTATCTCCTCTTACTCTCTTTTTCCTCAGATTCCTTCCAGTTTGAACAAACTAAATAATGAGTCAAGGCCAGAGAGTCCAACTCTTCTGTCACAAAGTCACTGGTTAAGGCATTTATATGTATTTCAGGAAGAGCTTTCCAGGAGAGCAGCAAAGCAAAGTGTGATAGTGAGTGAAGAAAACAGAACAGAAAGAACAAATCACAAGGAAAGATTTGACAGCATCAAATGATGAACACCAAATGGAAAATAAGAAGGAAAACAGATTAAATATGAACAATTATCTACTCTATAGTACATGAGAAAACAAGTAATATTTTGGGAGTAGGAGTAAAAATTAGACACATAGAGATGGTACTAATTCTGAGGCTAACATGACTTTAAAATATTTCTGAAATTATGATCATTATACAGCTTACCAAAACATCAAAAAGTAGAAGTTAGAAAAAATACTCTTTAATTTTAACACATTGACTATCATTTTAGTTTCCTCCCTGTAGTTATAATAGACTTTTAAAAATGTAGTATGTTTCACGTGCCATAAAGTTCACCTCCATCAATGTACAATTCATTCATTTTAGTACATTCACAAAGATATGCCATTAAAACAACTCTTTAAGTCCAAAACATTTTTATTGTTCTTCTTTTCCTCAAAAAACCCAGACACCATTAGCAGTTACTCTCCATTTCTCATCTCTCTAACTTCCAGCTACACTTTCTATCTGTACGTATTCATCAAAGGTATATTTTGAGGGCCTGTCTGGTGGCACAGTGGGTTAAGCAACTCACTGTGAAGCAGACTGCAGCCACTGAAGCACAAGTTTGATCCCTGCTGCTGGCCAGGGAGGGGACCCACTCTCCTGCCTCGCCTGCTGCTCCCTTCAGCAGTGTACTTCAGTTGATCTACCTGTTCTGCTCCCCCACTCTGTCTCTGGGGAATCCTGTCACCCCCATGTCTCTGGCCTGTACCCCAGTTCTTGTATGCATAAATAAATAAACCTTTTTTTAAAAAAAGGTATATTTTGAAACAGTCAAATTACAGGAGCCTTGTTGTTTTCACTTAATAGTCTATCAGAAACAAACTCTTCATAAGTAGTAGATAGTTTCCAAATCTTTTTATAGACATCTCATTTCCAAAATGTTTGCAGACTATAAAAGTTAAAAGAAAGAATCAGAGAAAGAAAAGCAAAAGATAACTTTAAGATCTCAATTGAAAGATGCGAATATAAGTAATTTATTAGCAAGGTGGTGACATTAAGAAGTGAATAGTTAACTATATCAGATTATTGAAGAAAGAGACATTTTCTTGAATCTGATGGTTCTGAGATCTGAAGATTATCTTTTTCAAAAATTGTTTCATTTAAAGCAGTTTAGTGTGCAAAATTACAAAAATATCTAAAATGCTAAACAGCGTATTATAAAAAATAAGAATTTTTTGTTGCTAAATCCTACCCCTACTTCATCTTTGCTTCCTACCCAAACCTTAGACCTACACTTGAGAAGCAACCAAGTTTAACCTTTTAAATGCTAGTTTTTAATTCTTGGTGGTTACTTCCCTATCTCTAAATAATACAGTCATATCACCACTTCTTTATTTATCAAGACAGACTATCTGTGAACTTCCTTCCCATTCTGATAGATGGGAGCTCAGTTCATTTATACCCTCCCCATCTCAACTTGCGTATCTCACTATTTTTAGTTCCTCTATAGTAATTATAGTTATACACTACTTTAGTTGCTCTGTAACTTTCTTAATAGATAAGTACCTTTGTACCTCTTTGTTTTTTGTTTTGTTTTGTTTATTTTAAGATTGATTTATTTATGCATACAAGAGCTGGAATGCAGGCCAGAGGTGTCTGTTGGGGGTGGGGGAGCTGGCTGGGGGTGGTGAGAAGATTCACCAGAGACAGAGTGGGGAGCAGAACAGGCACATCTACTGAAATACACTGCTGAGGGGAGCAGTAGACAAGACAGGAAAGATCTGCTGCACCATGTGAGTTAGCTACCTGACTGGGGATTGAACTCATGCTGCAGTGACTGGTGATAGCTTGATAGTGCTGAGACTTAACCCCTTGCACCACCAGGGATGCTGTTATCTCTTTGATTTACTATAATCTGCATCCCTCAACTCCCCACCTTGTATAGTATAGGTCTTCTCTTTTACTTCCAAAATTCTCTTGCTCTTTTTTTCTGTAATATACAATGAAAAAGTGCAAATGACCAGCACAAAGGAATAGCAAGTTTTAACTATGAGATTTTAAACCAAATTTTATGGATTTGTCGCTGGTTTACATAATTACATATATATTTGGGAATACAGCTTCACACCTTCAACATGTGAATGTGCTTCACCCACCTTCCACCAAAGCTCCAATGACAGCACTATCACATCACCTCCCCTACTTCCTTTTCCCTCCTTTCCCCATACTTTCTGCTAACCATTATATTTTTAAGAGTCTTAGAATTATTTTGTGTTTTGTCGGTGTGTTTGTGTGATTATTTATATTCCACAAATAAGTGACATCTAATAATTATCTTTCCTTTTCTTTTTTTTTTTCCTTTTCTGACTTATTTCACTTATCCTAATCACTTCAAGATCTATTAATATCCTCCCAAAAAGCATTATTTCATTTTTTTAAATAGTAGAATTAACTATGTCAAGTTTTAACTATGACATTTGAAAAGGTTGCATAATAGTTCAGACAAACAAGACTAAAGAGTAATATAGGAAGACATACATTTTCTACTTAGCTTTGTCAAATCTTAACTTAGGAACATATTTATTCCCATTTTTTTTAAAAAAGAAAGTATTATTAATTCATTATATATTACTGACTCTATTTCTCTTCCACCTCATTTTTATCATGGTATCAAAGCCTCCATCATTAATTCAGTTTTTATCATTCCAGCTCATGATTTTTTTTATTTTGGACACACAGTTTGATATCTACAAACATTGTCTATTAACAAAGACATTTGCAAGAGTAAAATGTAAGCTACTAGGAATTGGAGGGTACTGTTTCTAAGTTCTACGATTTTAAGCAAGCAAAAGTTGAAAGAGCATGACTCATAAAGCACAAAGTATACCATAAAAGGTTAAAAAACAATTTTGTGGCTTAAGAGGAATTATGGGATACACCAAAGGCCAGAATCAGGAAGATGGTTATTAATTTTGCACCAAGATGGATTTGAAATTGGGTCATCCATGTAAAGAAATAAAGGACTAAAACTGAAGAGGAATTTCCAGACAGAGTCTCCTCACTACACTCATTGGGTGGGTGGAAAGAGAATCTCATCTGATGGAGCACAAGGCAAGTCTAATGCTTATGGTGCTAAGTACAGATCATACTTCGGAGAAATGAGATTTAAGGAAGATGGGACAGGGATCTATGTACTGAACCCATTTTCAATTTATGCAGAGGGTATCATCATTTGTAGCTAGCATGCATAATAGGAGAAGCTTAGAGTCTAGCATTTAAGTACTATTATTGCAGACAATTGTCAGAAAAGCAGAACAAGAGTCATAAAAGAAAACACAAAATTAAAAGAGCTGGAGGCATTAAGAGATAAATATATAGGCATTCATTTTTCCTTAATACTAAATAAACTAAATTTTCATATGAGGTTTGTTTTTAAAAGTCAGTTGTGGGCCTCCCTGGTGGCGCAGGGGTTAAAGTCTAGAGCTAGCAAACACTATTGAAAGCCCACTGTGGCATGAGGGTATGAGTTTGATCCCCAGCCAGGTTGCTAACCCACATGGTGCAGCAGATCTCTCCAGTGTATCGCATTAGATCCTCCTGCTGTGCTCCCTACTCTGTTTCTGGTGAATTCTCTCACCCCCTGCATCTCTGGCCTGTACCCCAGTTCTTGCATACATAAATAATAAATAAAATAAAAATAAATCTTTAAAAGTCAGTTGTAATTCTCATATTATTGTATAACTTTTTCTCTAAATCTTCTTTCCCAATTTTATCCCTCCCAGAATGTATGCAAAATTTACTTAGTTTTAATCATACTCTAATAAACAATTCAATATGCCACTTTGAATATTTAGCATGTTTTCATTGACACAATTTCTATCATTAAATTTATTGTTCTCAATGTCTGCACCTAGTACCATAGTATCCAGTTGTCTATCATTATAAACTTGTTCTATAAACACAGTATGTATTCTCTGCATAAAAAGGAGAGGAGATGCTAAGGAAATTAGAAAATGAGCTATTTTTTAAAAAAACATAAATGTGGGGAGATGTAAAAGTTACCTTTAGGAGTGGTTGATTCAACAGGACTGAGTTTCTGTTCGTTTGCTTTTTACAGTTTATTTATCATTTAGCCAGTATGAAAGTTTACTCCAGGAGATTTTTAATATTTAAATTTGAAGGTATTTACAAATGCAGATAAAAAAATAGATAGGGCCTCCCTGGTGGCACAATGGTTAAAATCTCAGCTCTATCAAGCTGCTGACAGCCCCTGGGGCATGAGTTCCATCTAGCCCCAGGGAGCTAACCCACAAGGTGCAGCAGACCTCTCCTGTCTCCCCTACTACTCCCCTCAGCAGTGTATTTCAGTCAATCTGCCTGTTCTGCTCCCCACTCTGTCTCTGATAAATTCTCTCACTGCCCCCTTGACCCTGCACCTCAGGCCTACACCCTAGTTCTTATAGGAATAGCTAGCTAGATGGACGGACAGACAGACAGACAGACAGACAGACAGACAGATAGATAGATAGATACATACATACATACATACATACATACATACATAGACAGATAATAATAAAAATATATGTACCCAGAATGAATCAACAATCATCACATTTTTTTTAAATAAAAGAATATTCCTGAAAAGTTAGAGTCTCCTTTGGACTCTTCTGCACTCACATGGTTAGCCTCTTTAAGGGTCCAAGGTAAAACTAGATAACTTAATCCCAAAGTAGATCAGCCAACTGATGATAAAAGAATGAGGGATGGGTGTGATCCATGCAAAACAACTTTACTTTTCGAAGGGTTGCTGTTTCTAATGTTATTGCAATAATATTCAAGGCAGCAAGGGGCACTAAATCTGGCCAAGGACAGTGCCCAAATAGTTGACCAGTCACGGTCTGAGTTCCTCATCCACATGTACAGTTGCAAGACTACTCAGGTTCAGAGAACAACAATAATAGGATTTATTTAGCAAATGAGAGAAAACAAAGAGGTGCTAGGCCACAAATGGCTACTTACCTCACCTGAAGCAGTGTCCAGTGTTTTAAAGTCCTAAACACAACACTTCCTGAGATGGTGTCTTCATGCCACCTTGGGCCTCAAGTGTGTGGCAGCCAAACTGTAGGCTGGGATCCAACTCACGGAGACAGCAGAAGACACAACAGGAGATGCTCACAGAGCTGCTGAGGTGCGCCAGTACAGCACAGGACAAATGACACTCAAAACAGCAGCTGCAGCAAACAACCTGACAAACAACCACATTCACACAGCACAGCGAGGTGACTACCTCTGGATCTCCACTTTTCCTTCTAGGCTGTAACAGAAGCAAAGCTGGGAACAGTTTCAGTTGCTCGGCTACTTGCAAAACCTCTGAACTTTTCGTCTTCCAGGTTGGCTGCTGCAAGCCTCTTCACATCCTTCAGAGGTCCACAGTAGCCTTCTGGAAGATCAACACGGTGGGGGCAGAAATTGCTGGTCCCAAAATCACTGAAGGTCTGAAAATGCTGAAATCCAGAAAGCTGAAGCCTTATCACAGAATCTGGGGCTGTTTCTTCAGTCCCTTATATTTTAGCAGTCTCCACTCCCACCAATGCTTTGTTTGTATTTTACCTGGGGCTATGAATCCTCACTGGCACACGCTGCAGGGGGCATGACCTATAACAGCCTTTGGCTTCAGCCCCCTGTTACAGCACTGTGTATTGTAGTTTGCAAAGTATTCCTGTAGCCTGATGTGGGGGGATGTGAGGTAAGTTTCAACCAAGGTTGCCCCACTCCCCATGAGTGGGTGTGGAGCAATAGGTAGCAGCAGCTAGTGAAGGTGGTTAACTGGAGCTGCTCTGAAACGAGTCATTGGTTCAGTTTAGGACTTACCATTAGGTTACACTATGTCAAACTCCTATTGTGAAAACATATGACCAGTGTCACTAGAGACAAGTCCAGGAACGGCAGCATTCTACAGGTTGAAACTGAAAGCTCCTGAAATATACTATTAACAGAAAATAACAGATAAACTCTTGAGAGTCGTGTGAGGCATAGACAGAAATAAAAACAGCAGTCCTTCCTAAAGGGCAAACCTACTTGGAAATTACAGAATTGCATGAAGCTTTGATAGTAAACACAGACTGCACAGAAAGCCCCTAATATTGGGTCTCTTGAACTGGAAGAGAAGCAGTTGCTTCAACATGTTTGGGAGCTTCTTGTTGATGAGAATTAGGAGAGGTAATAGGCAGTGGATCTTTTAAAACTCAAACTGCTTGTGCCCCATATTAGCAAAGTAAAATGTCTGAATGGTGTTGGTTGACAGGTGATATCTGCATTTGGTATTCTGTAACTACAGTGCATAATGAGATGGTTTTCTTTAGAATTATGGTATACATTTGGACTATTTTTGGACTGTGGTACCAGGGCATCTCCTGTCTGATGAGAATTATGTCATCCAGTCAAATGTCAACAGATGCCCTGGTTTCAGCAGGTTTGGTGGACCAGTCAGAGATTAGCAGCTCACACTATCACCCTGAGTTTTAGACTAGAGTTCCTATATTTATTTTTGTTAAGGTCAAAGCCCAAAAAGATAAAACCTTTGTAATATAAATCATGGATGATTCCCCTGTATGATAGGAGGTATCCAAGTGTGTATATCACTATGTTGTAGAGACACCATGCAACCAGTAACTGTTAAGACCAGGTATAGTCTGTTAAACTTTGGTTGCTTGTCCCTGATGCCCTCCAATTGTTAGGGGGAAAGACCCTCCTGAATGGATTATACGAATAGGTTATGAACTTCGACCCCCATTCCAGACCTACAAGATCCAAGGACTACAAATCCCATAAGGTCATTATCGAAGAGAGGATCACTGGGACCTGAGGGTGGAGTTGAGCAGCCAGGCTGAATATAAAAGCAGACACGTGGGCCTTCGGGGGCCCTTTTTCCTTGGGAGTCAGCTCTCAGCGCACCGTTGGGTTCCAGCTCCAAGGAACTGGTAGGATATTTACAGATCTGTATCCCTCTCATCCCCTTGTGTTATTCACTACGCTATTTCTCCTTCCCTTGTAAATAAAACCCTTTATTAACCTTTGTTGTGTGTGCCTGCAGTTGGGGCATTATAAGTGCCGTTCGAGCGCGTGGGTGAGGACCCAGTCAGGCAAACCCATTTTATATTAGGGTTGCCCTGTAACACAACAGTACCAATAGTCACAGTCACTCTCATATGACCAGTGAATGACCTGGAAGTTGGTAATGTTATGGAGGGCCAGATCTATCCCAGTCTTACTTATTTTGCTAAGTGAAAGACTAGAAATCTGGAGAGTCAAGAGAACTGAACACAGCATAAATTGTTCTCTTAGTAAGCAGGAAAAAGAAAAGAAAAACTAAGTGGAAACAGTGAAAGGCTGAGAGTATGGATAGTGTAAGAAGCTAATTAGCTATGTCTAATTTGTTATTGGTTTTAATAGTGGAAAAAAGGTGTATGCAGTAACATGTGATATAGAAAATGCTTTTAGGACAGAATCCACTACAATTCAAATTAGGTAATACATCTGAAAGTGCTTACGTACAGTTATTTGTACAAGAAGAAAGTTTTTACAAGTGAAATTTGAAACATTGGTATTTTTGCTTCTTCTTTAAGAACAAGAGCAGTTTTGAGAGTAGTCCCTTGCTAAAGAAACAAACTCATGTTTATCTTCTCAGTTTGGCAGGGTCAGGAGGAGAACAAATTTAGCCTTCAGGAGTAGAAATTCCAGGACTCTATGAGACTCCATAATTGTACTCTGAACTGTGGCCAAGAAGGTGGGGTAGCACTTTTTAATATATTTTTAGAAAAATACAGAGTGAGCATGATAAAGCTGTGTAATCTAAATTAAACATTATTGGCATGCCTAGAGACAGTCTACTAGAAAAATATTTTTACTTATTAAAAAAATCAATTTTTATTTTATCCTGTGAAATATTCAATCTGCTTCCATTTCAGTTCTCTTTGCCCAGTAAACCCACCATCTCTCAATCTTGCAGATAGATCTCCTTGTTCTGAAGAGAAATCTCGTTTCACTGTTCCTTTCCCCAGAACTGTTTCTCGGATTCGTGGAGGTGCCTGATCAGTACATTCCCTGAGAGTCTGAGTACACATTGTGCCTTCTTTAAATTTCCCTTCTCTTGTTTCTTTACCCCTACCACCTTCAATCTTCACGTTCCCTCTGTGGCTTCAAATATAGAATATTTTGCTGTTCCTCCTACGAGAGAGCTTAAAACACCTCTAATTACACTGTTCCCCCACCCCCACCCCTCCTCTCCTTTGCAATTTAGATGCAGCACAGCAGTAAGGTTTGCTTGACTGGCCTCTCTAATTTCTCATGTCATTTTGATGTGTTTCTATCTTAGGTGAGTCTTAGCTAAATAATGGCCCAGCATCCCATCCGTGTCTAAAAGAACTGCTTCACAGGCAAAACAAAAGGACCTCAGAGCTGTAGTCATTGTGGACTTTGCTATCCTAACAGTTCCAGATTGGTACAAAACTCTAGGTTGAAAATTTTGTTTGATTCATCTGAAATATTCCTTTCCTTCATGTAAGATTGCAAGTTCTTATTTCAATTTGAATGTATTTACAAATGAAAAATGATGTAACCATATGGGTTAGCCAGTTTCATTGGTCCAGAGTAGTATTCTTCAAATAATGTGGGGCCTATGCAATTCCTCTGGACAATTCTTAGACCTCCTCAAGTTTGAGACTACTTGACTAGTGTTGAGAAAAAAAATCAAATGAATAATATTTGTCAGGACAATATTTTCAACATCAGCTGATTTTCTCCTCTTTTCCTAAGTAGTTTGTCTTTTTATCTCTACCCTTCTTTCCTTCCCCCGACACTTCAGACTACTCATTGCCTTATTGCCTCAAGTGACGAACACACACACACACAAAAACAGAGTTGATTCCTGATCCTTTGCATTTTAAAATATACTCTGAAATCATAAACTGGGAAGAGATTAAGAGTCTGTTAAAGTCAACAACTTAAGCTTGTGAAATTTCAAAGCCACTGACTAGGAAAGATTCGAATTTAGAGTGTGTACAGGATATCAGAGCCAGGCTTTTCTACTTCCTGGGACTGGTAAGGGTTTGAATCAAGGTGAGTCAATAAATAAACAGATGGTAAGTAGACTTAGCAAATTCAGAGAAGTGGCCTGAAGGTGTACTCCTTCCTGAGAGAGGGGATGCATATCTTCTTCTCCTCTGCAAAGTTGAGAGAAAGACAGTGAGATCTGGGGTTTGCTATCTGCTGCCAGTTAATAGCAGAAAGGGAAGGACTCACCAAGGAAGAACCCTTGCATGGTCACAATGTTAGGGACAGGCTGAGAAGTGGCAAGAGGAGAACACTTTAATTGTCAAATCTCTACCACTTGGTGACACTTAAGATCACAAATAGGAAAAGGAAATTAAATATTTCTTCTATATTTTTGTTATGCTCTGAAATTCATATACTCTACCCAGTGGAAAGAAAAGATCTGGGTTCATGTTGGGAATCTATGTATGTACCCTGGGCGCTTATTCAACATTTGTGACACTTGGCTGTTCTTCATTAAAATGAGGGTGTAGGTCAAAAGTCACTGAACGTTGGCAATTTCATATGACTCAATGTAGTACTTACTTAGCAGCCATAAGGAAAAAAATTAGAATATTAGCTTAGCATATTTTCTAGTGTTGAGTAGAGGGCAATGATTATATGAGTTATTAAAGGATATGGAAGTAAAACCAGTGAGCTAATGGTCATAGTATAATCTGAGTTTAAAATATTTGTTCCCTACCATACTGAAAATGAAATGCTTATTAGTTAGTCCTCTTTTTTCTCTCTCCTTTTCTTCCTCTTCCTCTTCTTATTAAAGTTTAATTCTTGTTTCTTTCTTGTTCTATGTCTTAAACTTTGTGAAAGTTTTTATTGAACTTTTAAAATAGTTAATGTACTTTCATGGTTCAAAAGCCAAAAGGTATAAAAAGAAATACAGTAAAACATCTCTCATTTCATCACTTTTCTCCATCTGTCCAGAGTCCTATTTCTTATATATTTTTCTGATGCTAAACATATTTAAATGTGTTGTATATGGAGTTCTAAAATAACTTTAAAAGAAACTGTATTTGTATGAGTTTATATGTATAGTTATTGTATAAGATTATCAGTATTAATAAACTAAAGCATCTTATTAATTTAACACTACAGAAAGTGTTATGAGAATATCCTAATTTTTTTCCTTATGGTTTTTAAGTAGGTACTAAGTTGAATCATATGAAATTGCCCAAGCTCATGCTAAAAATAAGTTTCAGGGCTTGGACATAAGATTAGTTGCACTTTCTAATACTTAGTCTTCACATCACAAATATAAACTTTACATTTAAATAATCTATTTCATTAGGTATTAAAAGTGTTTTTTTTATATTTGGTTTGTTTGTTTGTTTATGAGCAATGGGAATCAGGTCAAAGTATGTTATTATTCAAGGTTCCATATTTTTGAATTCTCCTACTTGCTGAAAAATTACTTGCAACTCCAAAATCAATACCCGAGGCACATTCACAGTCATTCTCAGAAAACAGAGTGGCAAAAAAATTTTAGTTGCTGACTTCATATCCTCCCAGAGAAGATCGAACAAGGTGACACTGCATTCTCCTTTCAGCTTTTTACTGTAAACAAGTGTCCTTTTTGCTGTCTATTTAATGCAGTCTATTCAACATTTCTGAGTACTTTGTTCTTGACTTTGCTATTTAAAATGGTCCCCACACCAAGTGTTGAAGTGTTGTCTTTTGTCTTAAGTACAAGTAGGCTGTGATATGCCTACAGAGAAAATGCAATGTTAGGTAAGCTTCATTTCAAAACTGGCTACAGCATTGTTGACTGTGAGGTTAATGTTAATGAATTACAATATAAAAAGAGGTTATATATTCATTTGACAGAACTGTTGTGACCAGAGGTTGGCAGAACCTAACCCTGTATTTCCCCCTGGAGCAATGAATGGTTCAGAATTTGCCAATTCAGTGCTTATAGCATATAGAATATAATGACCACAAATAATGAGATTCAATTATTTTTCAAAGCACAACAAATAAAGTCAAGTTTCTCTATTTCATTTTTTATTTCCTAGGCTCAGTTTGATTTACCCTTTTCTGAAATATGATAGCTATACTACCATATTCCACATTCTTGAGTTTAAAAAAAATAAATCTTTTTTTTTTGGAACACAAATAGCTCCTAACTGTAATTTTAGAGGGGGTACACTTAAAAGAAAGCTATGTGGCAGTAGCAACCAAGTTTTCAGTCCCTTCAGGCGTGTTTAATCTTTCACTAGTGTATGTGAAATTTACAGTACCCTTCAAAATGGCAGTTCTAAGTGTATATCATTGGAGCAACAACAAAGAATTCAGCCTTATTTTGCTATTAATAGAAAATGCCATTTTTATGAAAGCAGTTTTATGAACACGGTTTTTATAAGTGAAAACAAAAGATTATTTAGCAAGTGTTTTGTTATAACATCAAGTTTTGTTACCATTTATGTTTTGATGAGAAATGGTTGTAATTCCTTGGGATTTGTGAAAATGTAGCTATTTCCTAGAAGAACAACATATAAACATTATCAGTTTTTTGCCATTGCTTTATATCCTTTTGGAATGCTGTACTTTATAAATATACAAAGACAATGTTGGGCAATTATACCTCAATGTAATGAGTTTACCGTAAGTTTTCTTGACCACAGGTCCTGTCAGAAGCATTTTATGGAGTGATTAGATGGGTGGGAGGGGTGTGCTCAGCAAGTAATTGTGAACTAATGTGTGTGAATGGCCTACAGTAAGCTGAATTGTGTTCCTCTCAAAAAGTAATATTAGAGCCCTAACACCCAGTAGTTCAGAAGTGACTTTATTTGGAGATAAGATCTTTACAGAGATCAATTTATTTTATTTTTTTTTTAAAGATTTATTTATTTATGCGTACAAGCACTGGGGTACAGGCCAGAGGTGTGGGGGGTGAGAGGATTCACCACAGAGAGC
>JAGFMF010011704.1:137594-169539 GCA_019455555.1 Galemys pyrenaicus | reverse complement strand
CCCTCCCTGGCCGGCAGCAGGGATCGAACTCGTGCTGCAGTGGCTGTGGTTTGCTTCATAGTGTGTTGCTTAACCCACTGCGCCACCGGGGAGGCCCTACAGAGATCAATTTAAAATGAGTTACATTACATTAAACAATATGACTGGCGTCTTTATAAAAAGGGACAACTTGGGTATACACACAGACATACACGCAGACACACATACACTCCAGGAGAACATCTGTGATGAAGGCAGAAATCAAGATGATGCAAGCCCAGAAACTCTGAAGATTGCCAGCAAAATGCCAGAAAGGAGGAGGGAGGGGAATAGACCTATTCCTCATAGCTCTCAAAAGAAATAAGCCAACACCTTGATCTAAGATCTATTGCCTCTACAACTGGGAGATAGTGAATTTCTGTTGTTTGTGTCATTCCATTTGTGGTGCTTTGTTACTACTGCCTCAGGCAACTAATGCATGACCCATCAAAATCAAAGAAAAAGTCGCATCCATGTAACTTCGACTTTTGCTGTACCTCAACAAAACCAGCAAAGGATTTGCTTGGAAGCTAGAAACGAAGTGAATCCTTCTTGAGATCATGAAACAATAGTCTCAAGCTTTTATGGACTGCAAAATCTGATTTAAAAACCTGGCTCAAAAGGATAGGTTACTCGTAGGCTACCATTTAGGCCATTGGACAACTGTTCTGGATGTTCCCAAGAGAAAAGCCTGGGTACTTGTATTGTATGGGAAGGTCAAATTAATGAGAGAAAGAGTGGGGGGATGTTTTGCTGAGGGCATGAGCTGCAGGGGTCTTCCTTGTTACTTTAACAGTGATCAGTGTGTGTTGTTACCTACTCCCAGTGCTGATTACATCTTTCTTTTGTGCAGTCAAATCTATTTGGAACTATTTTGGGCTCAGCGTGGGCATGATCCTTTGTTCAGTCTGATCCATTCCCTATGGTTTCTCTATTGACAGGAGATTACTAATGAATGACGACAAGTACTAAATGAGAGCGGTTTAAAAAAAATTTAAATGACTCTATTTGTATTGTATTATATATTCCCCACAACATGTTCATTAGTTATTTTCTATCTCTGCTGGACATTTTGGGATATGAACTTTGCAACACCTACACAAATTCTTGTGTGATGATGACAATCATTATGTTCTTTGTCTGATAACTTTACCAGGTATTGTCACCTGAGAATTAAATGGGGTCTAGGTCAGAGCCAAGTCATTTAGTTCAGTTGAAGAAATTTAATACTAGGAGCTACCTACCAGGAATTAGTTAGAATGCCAAATTGGGGAAGGAGGGTCAAACCAGAGTAACAAAAGCAAGAAGCTTCTACTAATCTTCCCTGAGGTTGGAAAGACCAATACAGGAGCCTAGAGCCACTGTCTCTGACTAAAATAAAATGAGAATTATGTGGAGAAGTAGCCACAGTGGAAGACGCTCCTCAAATGAAAGAGGGGAAACTACCTTGTCTTTATTTCTTCTGCCAGTGCTCCTACTTACTTATTTATTTTTAAAGATATACATAGAATAACTGGGTATAGGCCAGAGGTCCAGGGGGGTGAGATGATTCAGCAGAGAAAGAAATATCCTGCCGAGGGGAGCAGTGGGTGAAATATGAGCGGTCTGCTGTGTCTTGTGTGTTAGCTGCCTGGCCAGGGATCAAACTCAGGAGGCAGGGGCCATAGCTTGAAAGGGCTGAGACTTAAACCCCACACCTCCAGGGAGGCTCCTACTTTACCTTTTTATCTCTCGTTGTCCTGATAACCTTTTGGGCAAAGGCAAGTGAGTCTAGGAAATGGAGTTGGCAGGAATCAGCTTCCTTAGATACAGACAGAGCAAGAAAAGAGCAAGGAATGAATGGATTTGA
This sequence comes from Galemys pyrenaicus, assembly GCA_019455555.1. Taxonomy (NCBI): domain Eukaryota; kingdom Metazoa; phylum Chordata; class Mammalia; order Eulipotyphla; family Talpidae; genus Galemys; species Galemys pyrenaicus. Next base: position 167,672 of record JAGFMF010011704.1, on the reverse strand, counting down.
AAATAAGTAGGCAAATGATGAGTACATTAAGGCTAATGAATTTTGTTTAATTGGATTTTGGATAGCAAATAGTCAAAGCAAGTCAGAGAATCAAGTCTAAATCAGGGTCTGGGGCCTCCCTGGTGGCGCAGAGGTTTAAGCAACGCACTATGAAGCAAACCACAGTAACTGCAGCACGAGTTCAATCCCTGCTGCCAACCAGGGTTGGGACCCACATGGCAAGGCAGACCTCTCCTGCTGTGCCCGCTGCTCCTCAGCAGTGTACTTCTGTTGATCTGCCTGTTCTGCTCCCTGCTCTCTGTGGTGAATCCTCTCACCCCACCTCCGCCACACCTCTGGCCTGTACCCCAGCTCTTGTATGCTTAAATAAATAAATCTTTAAAAAAAAAATCAGGGTCTGAACAAGGCCAGTGAGGTATAATGGCTATTGTATGCAATATACAGAGTCATAAACAGAAATCCAGTCAACATACAGAAGTAGCACAAATGCATCTTAAATTATAAGTAGAGAAGCATGAAACAGTCTCTTTGAGATCAGGGAAATCAGGAAGTTATAGATTTTCATTATTATTAGGCTATAAACACACACGGAGGAGTAAGTAACAAAGGGTCAAATGGGCTTAAAGAGGTATAGTTCATTATCTATATGTGGAAATTCATTCCAAATAACCAACTGAAATGTAGACATTTGAATCCAAAACCTACTTTTCTTAGTGTTTGCCAGTATCTTTGCCATTTTACATATATTGGTTATCTGAAGTTTATTTCCACTTCTGCTTAGAAATTGTATTTTGAAATTGCTGATATCAATTTTCTTGTCATAGTTATTTCTCATGAAAGTGGGTTACATTAATAAAAGTTGTGACTATCTGAGTTTCCTGTTCATTTGAGACTCTATAGGTAGGATGTTTCTGATGGCATTAGAGGGCACTTAATTGTGATAAGGCAGGCAAAGATAATGGGGAGTGAATATGAAAGAAATCATCTAATCAATGAATAGAAAAAAGCTTATAAAAAAAGGGCAATGTAATTTTCAGGTTAGTCTTACATTTTCTGTTCTTTTCTATTTGTGTACTTTTCATGGCAGGGGCTCCTTGGAGCTCCAGTAGAGTCACTATTATTACTTCCATGCAGCACCATGTGAGAAAAAGATAAATATTCTAAAGCGATCACACCTAACTGTACTAAAAAATAATCACTGGTTCCCTATATGTTTGTTTGGATAACTGAATTGAAAATTATTCCTTGTCTTTAATTAATTAGATTGAAAGTTTTCAAAATTTTTTCTTTATTAATAAAGCTCTTTCTGGTGGAATATAAATTAATATCTGCAGAAGATGCCTGCTTGTTTCATTAATTACACAGGCATTTGGCTATAATTAATGTTTGCAAGAAAGCAAAGCATTTTGCATACTGTTATTCAACATAAAAATGTGCATTTTGGAAAGTAATAAAGGAAGCATGTAGAATTACAGAAACACAAGTTAATGTAATCACACACACACAAACAAATGAGGCTCAAAGTCTAGATAGATACAAAGAGGCTGCTGTAATTATCTAGGAAATTAATAAAATTCATTCACCTAGAAATACAAATCAAATATTTACAGGTACTATACTAGACTCTGAGAGCATATAGATACACACAAATCTCAGTCTCAGGGAGTCTATGAGCTAGAGAGAAAGCCTAAGAAGCTACTCTAATAGGGGCAACAAGAGATGGCCATGGGCAGGGACCACATGTGACACAAAAAAAGGTGTCCCCATAGGACAAGTGGTGAGTAAATTTTTAACCTGAGTGTTACAAGGTCTAAGCTCTCATTTAGCCCAGTGCCAAGCTTTGGCCTCTTGCCCATGGCAAGCTGCAGCCTGGATTCCCACCTTGAGCTAACTAACCTCACTCTGCTGTATACACAGCCACCCCTCCTGCTTACCTCACTTCCAGTTCTCAAGGGCACCATTTACAAAGTAGACTCTCCCACCCCTCACCCTACTTCACTTCCCACATCAAACAGATCATCTAGTCCTGTGGATTACATTTCTCAGAAACATCTCTGAACACTCACCTCCTCTGCACCCCCACTGCCTCAGCTATGGGGCAGATGCTCACTAATTCTGTTTATTCTATCACAGCAGCCTCCTATCAGGTCTCTGCATCTCATGTTTGGAACTGCTTTATGCAACTTTCCACTGGCAGAAGAGTTATCTTTCTAAAACATGTAGTTCTCTTTCCCAGTACTTCTGATGGGTCCCTATTGCCTGTACCAAGTGGTTCTCAAACTTGGATGTGCTCCAGAATCATGCAGGAAACATTTTTTTAAAACACAGATTCCTCCAGTAACAGAAGCAGGGCCTGGGTGATCCATATTCTTAGCAAGTGCTCCAGATGGCTCTTTGCTGTCAGTTGGGAGATCAGGGTTTTGGAACTGTGAGTTAAAGTCCAGGCTTCCCACGCAGTCATTCACAGTGACACTTTCCTGCATACAACTTTATACCACAGCCACAGTTGTAAACCATTTCTGAAACTCCCTGGGTTTTTTAATGTCTGTGTCATTATATGTGCTATTCTCTTGAGAATTGCCTTTTGCCTCCTTTTTCCCCCTGGAAAGCATTCCCTAAATTGCCTTCTTTTGTGCCTTCCCTGATCTCAGCTGAGTGAGCTATGAGCCCTGCTCTGTTTGCTTGCAAAGTCCATCATAAATTCCTTCTTGTGGTGTACTTTAATTTTTACTTCTGTTTCTTTTACTGCACTTTGGCTTCTTCAGGGGTGGGGCTGCAAATTACTCAACTCTTTAATCTTAGTATCAAGCCTGTTCCTGGTTCATAATTGGCACATAACACAAATAAAGGAATGAATGGACAAATGGATGAACAGAGTTCTAGTTACACTATGATAAAAACTGGTGCTGTATGAGGTGATTACTCTTTATGAACTGAATAATTATATGCCTTCCAACAGAATAATTAAATTAAATGTAGCTAGCACCAGTTCATCAGCATTTGAGAAGAAATGGAAACCAAAATAAATAAATGGTACTGCAAAAATATAATGATTGCTTTCATAGTGCAGGACTGAGGGAATGATTAAGCATTTAGATTAATGTAATGTTTGGCAGATGTCCAGTATTTTGTTTTTCATTTGCCTTTGTAGTCATTTATGGACTAACAATATAGACACACACACGCAACATAGCTTTATTCTTTATTACAAAGTCAATGATATTTTTCACTGTGTCTCTCTTTTCTCTGCTTTTACTTGTTTTTTTTTCTCTTCTTTAGTGTTGGTAATACTTTTTTTTTATTAACTTTATTTTCCTTCATATCAACTCTATTATGGGTAAATACTTTGTCACTTTTGTTTACAGATGAGAGACTGAGCTCCGTACAGGCCAATTAACTTGTTTAAAGTCACTGGTAATACTTTTTTAATTAAAATATTATGAGCCCCCAACCACTAAGCAACATATTAACATTTAGTTGTATCAATTTACAATTCAATGTAAGCATAAATATAATTTTTAATGAACTTTGCTTGTCTTATACTCATTATTTCTCTTTGGGTAATAAATACTATTTTTCCCATTTTGATTATCCCTCTTCCATGTTCTGTGCATTGTGGTTGTTTCATGTGTATAAGGTAAATGGAAAAGGTTATCAGGCTTTTCCACCCTCCCGCCATTGGTGTCAATGGTGGCTACCTGTGGTCATGCACGCATGCCTAAGTGGGGATGTGAAGTGGGCACACCTGGGCATATAAGTGAGCCACGGGGCATATAAAAGCAGCATCATGAAGATGCCAGTAGAGAGAGACCAGAGAGAAGATGCAAGAACAGGAGAGAGAGATGCACCAGGGGCTAGGAGGCCTGCCAGCCTCCTGGCCCCCCGGTACTCCTTTCCTGCCATGTACCTGGTCGCCTCTGATGGAATGATGCAATAAAAGCATAAAAAGCCACCAAGGGCTCCAGGACTCCTTCGTGACTGTCTGCTCGGATCATAGATAACCTGCCCAGTGCCTTGCTGGAACCACAATGTGGAACTAGTTAGAATGTGGGGCATGTGACCTAGGTTTGACCAAGTGGAGTCACAGGGAAGTCCTCAGGGAGGGCACCTGATCCAAATCAGCCACTGAAATTTACTCCCAGTTTCTTTTTGGGACCACAGAGAAAAATGTACTCTCTGCACTGGGGTGAGACTGTAAGCCATTTTTGCCACCCCTAATAAGGCTTCCTGAGAATGATGTCATCGCTGTGGCAAGCAGAGTCAAGAGAGAAAGAGAGGCAGACTGATATTTTTGAGTCTTTGCATTGAACTATGCTTGAACCGAATTTATTCCTTTGAATTTCCACATTTGAGTTCCACTCACTCTAAAAAACTCCTTTTTATTCTTAAACTGGTTTGAATTTGACATGACAAATTTGACATGACAAATTTTATAGCATCATTGAATTTGTTATACTCCACAAGAATAGTCTGGATTATCAGTATAACCTTTACCTTCTTTGAAACGCTAGAGAAAATTTAAGTAGAAGTATTTTACTAGTTTGTTGTGAGATCTTAGTCATTTAACTTTCTTTACCACACTTTTCTCACTTGCTAAACTGGGGAGTTATACTCAGTCACTTCTGCAAAATTAATATTCTATGAAAAAAACACAGACACAATGTTAGAGCAATTGACTACTATTTAAGGATCACAATTCTGTATGCACAAATGTTGCAATGGTTCATGCTGTGCCTCAGGAGCTGGAGTGGGGGTGGAAGGAAGCATGAGGGGAAAGTTTGATAAACTTTTTTTTTTAAATGAACTTCACTTTGGATAAACTCAAACAGTCAAATAATTTATTATTTATCACATCATTATTAGCCTCTTCTGTAATTGGGAGACTTGTTTAAAAAATGTGAGAACTGTCTCAGTCTGTCAAATTTGCCACAGGATGAAAATAGATGTGTCAGAAAAAATGTATTCACAATTCAGTTTCTTCTCATCAAACCGGAACCAAATGTAGTTTTAGATTGAGATGAGAAGCCTGAACATTTTTCAAATACATATTTTGAAGAGGATAGCAGTGCTGGAGACAGAACTAGGAAAAAAAGCAATGAAGATTTAAAAATCTGAGAAGCTAAAACTAACACCTTTTAATAAAAAAAAAAAGACATGATATATCAAACTAAATGCAATGTATACATTGGACCACACTAATTTCAAAGAAATAAGAATGTATTTTTTGTCTATTATTTTAAAAATAATCAAGGTATTTCCTAGCACTTTTCCTCCATCTGGCAATTGATAGGTATGAGACATCCAGTTCAGCTACACCTTACAAAGTCACTGCAACCTACCATGTGTTTGTTTTCCTCTCAGATCTATTTTTTTCTAGTTTTATATACTAATACCTAAAGTAAGACAAATTGAATTGGTTCAAATTGAATTATCCTGAAAGTTTTTTCTCACTATGCTATGAGCAATTATTGTAGATTTCCAGTGTGGGCAACTTCTCAACAAATCTCCTTTAAAATAATAGATTTTTTAATTATAAAATAAATATATATTTATTGTAACAAGGAAATACAAAGTTATAGTGAGAAAATTAATACTCTCTCCCTTCCTCTTACGTTTCCATTGTTTCACGTGCAACCTTTCATATTATCTCTATATTTATACCACTTACAAATATATAGATACATAGGACCTACCCTTCCTCCCTTTCTCCTCACCTTAAACCTCCCTTTTCAATGTTTTCCCAAATATTAGATCATACCACAATTCAAAGACCACAAACAGGAGGCTGGCAAAGTAGATATAGCAGGAGAAATGTTTGTTTGCAAAAAATTTAACATCAAAAATTGAAAAATATGGATGTACATGTCACCTAAATGGTGGTATTATTGATGCTGCAGGGGCTTACCATGCCTTTTCATTTCTTATTATTTTTTACCTTTATATCTTACTGCCTTATAAGCATTTGAATTTATAGCCTTCTGATATTACTTAGAAACTTGCTTTTTATATTAACATTTTAGCATAGTGTTGTCAATTAGAATAAGATTCAGCAGCATATAATTGAATACCAAACTACAATGGTTTAAATACTGAGGGCTTCTTTTTTCTCACGTGTAAAGTAAGTCTGGACGTGGGTGATCTAGGTTCCATGATTCTTGTGATCATGAGTGAAATGAGTTGTTTCTGTTTTCCTGCTTTGCCTTCCTTAAGACAAGGTTTCTTTCTCAGGTTCAGCAAATAGTTCATAATGGCTTTATCTACTGCCTGTATTTCAGGCAGGAAGAAAGTGGAGGGCAAAAAAAAGAAAATGGTACTCCAAATTGAGTCTGCGTTCTTTAGCTATGTTTCAGAACTTCTACTCAGCTACTGCTTTTATTCACTGGTCAGGCAGACACACTTAAGTTGCAAATGAGATTGAGAAATGCAGTCTTTGGGCAGCTAAATAAAATCCAGGTACTGTTACTGAGGAGAAAGCATGAATATCAATCTCTACTACATACTCCTCCAGGTTAACACAGACATGTGGAAAAGACTTATAGTGTCCCTCAAGGTCAAGGCTCCCCTTTTACCAAATTGAAACCAATCCTGTGATTCATTTGGTCATAGAGGCACTTGAAATACTTTCAATTTTTAAAATAATTCATCATCATAATCTTTCCTTCTGACATCAGTACTTTAAAAATTTTTTAGGACTCACCAAAATGGGATTTCTAACACTGACTTACACAAGTTGTAAGTTCTAATAGATAACTTTGTATGTTGGGGCAGTTCATATTCTCAGGAAGTAAGTGTTCAATGCACATCCATTTTTTTTTTTGTATACTTATCAGCATTGGATATTTTTTCTTTTAAATGTGAATCTGATGGGTGAAAAATGCTGTCATTGTTTAGTTTGTATTTCTTTTACTGACAGTAATGAAATCTCTCTTTTTCTATGTTAAATAAAGGTTCATTTAAATTTCCTCCATAGGGAATTTTTGTTATTGGATTATTTGCCTATTTCTTGTCATTTTTAACGATTAAAGATATTAACTTTTATGTGTGACATAAATATTTCCTTCAAATACCTAATTAATAAAAATTCAGTCACTGGAAATTTATGTAATCAAATCTTTCCATTTATGATTATGGATTTCCAACTAAGAAAATCTCATCCCACTAGAGATTATACAAATTTTCTCCTAAATTTTTTTCTAATATATTTGTGGCTTTCTTCTTATTATTCAAAAATTATTCACTCAACTATATATTGAACCTATATTATGTACCAGACCCTCTTCAAATCCTAGTGGGGATGTTTCCTAGTTGGAAAATATACACACTAAACAAATGAATTTATAAATAAACAAAGCATTTCACTAGAGAATGAAAATATAGTGACATGGTAAAGTGAAGCAGGTTATTTCAAATAGTGAGGTTTGGAAAGTCTTCCAGAGGAGATGAGATATAAACTGATTCAGGAATAACTAATGATTGCTGGGAAGTCTGAGGAGAAGATGGAAGGGGACCTGGTCATGGTGTATATTAAGAAGAGCAGACAGTTGCTGTGGCTAATGCATCAGGGAGAAGAGGAGAAACTGGAGAGGGAAGCAGAAATCATAGGCAGCTTACGAGGTCACAATGAAGTAAACGGATTTTATTCCACATTGAAGATTTCTAATCTATCTGGAATTTGTTTTTATATTTATTATCTGCTTATCTGTGTCTATGCAAATACACAGAGAGGTGGAAGGTGGGAGGTAAGTAAAAGCTTAATCTCCTTTTACTTTCAATTTGAGTTATAAATTCAGTTTTTAATGTTGGTAGGGCTATAGAATCTCACCACATTTCAAACACTCTACAGATATTATCACCGGATGAAATAAATTTTCTGTTTAAATTAAACATATAATGGGTGTAATATTTTTATTCTAGGGATGAAACCACTAAGTAAAATTCTTCTAGAACTTCTTTTTAGAAACACGGTCAGAGGCAGTTTATAAGCCACCAATAGAAATTAGTTTTATTACTTTCTAGTCACACAAAATTTTTATTAAAGAAAAAGCAGAACTATAATTGATGAGCCATTTTACTCACTATACTTGGCTCTGAAAAAAACAAAAAACTCCTTTTGGTTAATTCCAAAAATTTAATCTGCCCATAAATGGCCAATATTTGCCAAAACATCTTTGTCTTTTTCTTTTTTACATTTTAAAAGAGCAGGTTTATTAGGGAAAGGAAAAAGAGAGAGGCACCTGCCTAGATGCAGGCAGGAGAGCTGCCTGCCAAGATATCTTAAGACTCACAAATGTATGAAAGGTTGAGAAGCACACTTGGAAACTAACAAGAATCAAGCACCTAGCAGACCTGACCTAAAAAGAAATCGTGGTGCTACTAGGGAGTAATGGATGTAGGGCAGTTAAACAAAACCCATCATACACTGCTTTCTTGTTCATCTTACAAGTTATCTCTAAGATGCTTCTAGCTCTGACATCTGCTTTTCTGTGCTTGGAGGAGGGTGAGCAGGAAGGGTGCATATGCAAACCATTGGTCAGAAATGTTTTTGCAGGATGTGCAACCGAAGGCTCTGCACAGCTCAGGACTGTAGAGCCACCGCAGTAGTACAGAGTCTGACCAATCTGGCATGTAGCAAGTAGGAAGTAGAAGGGGTCTTAAGCAAGAAAAGTGTTTGGGTAGACCAACTGAGGAACAAACACAGATGACACTTCCAATAAGAAGTTCCAAATGCTTCTCAAGGTCACGGCCTTTATAGACAAGGTACAGAACTGACTATATGAAAGAAATTATGTAGAAGCTTTCCTCATGTCTACAAAAAGACCTAGCATTGCACTGAACTTCATATAGGAATGCAATATGCAAGTGAAGGTTAAAGAGCCTCCTAATCAAAAGGTGAAAACTGGCAGACCACAGGTCAGATATAGTTACCAATAGATACAAATACAGATTTCTGACTGCTCTTGAGAAAAGGAGACCAGCCTCCCTGGTGGTGCACTGGGTTAAGCAACAGACTATGAAGCAAATTGCAGCCAATGCAGCACGAGTTCAATCCCTGCTGCCAGCTGAGGAGGGGACCCACATGGCGCAGCAGACCTTTCCTGCCTCAACTGCTGCTCCCCTCAGCAGTGCATTTTAGTAGATCTGCCTGTTCTGTTCCCCACTCTGTCTCTGGTGGGGCCTCCCCCCACTCCTGACCCCGCACATCTGGTCTGTACTCCAGTGCTTGTATGCATAAATAAATAAATCTTAAAAGAAAAAAGGAAACTCTGGCAATGCCAGGAGTGCATTCCTGTATAGCAACAGTTTTTAGGATGTGGCTTCTCCACATTACCATTTCCTTCTTATCAATCATAATGTCACCTGCTAATCCCTGGGAGCATTCCAGTTTCCCATCCTTGATGTAACTACTTCCCCGAACACCCACCCAAGGCCATAGTATAAGCAGTCTTGTGAGGTCTACCAGTGTGGGCTTCCTTGGGTGACCTGCTCAAGTTCCTACTCTGTCTTCAGATCTGCACTCCTGATTTTGTAGCAGTTGGAAGCAGTCTTTTGCTTTGTCCTAGTGGGTTGAGCGCAGTGGGTTGAGCAACGCACTATGAGGCAAACTGCAGCCACTGCAGCATGAGTTCGATTCCTGCCGCTGGCCAGGGAGGGGACCCACATGGCGTGGCAGACCTCTCCTGCTGTGCCCGCTGCTCCCCTCAGCAGTGTACTTCAGTTGATCTGCCTGTTCTGCTCCTCACTCTCTGTGGTGAATCCTCTCACCCCACCCCCCACACCTCTGGCCTGTACCCCAGCTCTTATATGCATAAATAAATAAATCTTTTTAAAAAAAAAAAAAAACAAGCCACATCCCTCTTCAGTCAAGCCAATCTTTAGGCATATGCTCTCCCGTATGATTGTAAACACCTTAATAGTGGAAATGGCCATTAAGAACAACCATCCAGAATCTTCTCCTCAGAAGTAAGGAAAAAACTAATTATATATCTGAACAAAGAGCCACTTCTGTTAGCCTTCTAGTGATATAATACTGCAGAAAGCATCCTTGTGGATTTTCTTTTTGTGAGTAACTATGAAGGACACTAACCGATGATGAAGGACAGTAATCGATGATGATGTCCTTAAATGTTTTTCCTCTGCACTTGTTGATTCCATCTGGATGCATCTTCTCACATATTTCTTTCCCTGGACTCCAATGTACAATGTAATATCATTCATTTTTACTTTTCACTTTGTGGGATTCCCAAACGAAGTAGCCATATTTCCTCCCTTAGACCTTATTGATTGATGACTTTCAAGTTGCTTTTAGCCTAAATTTTAAAGTGTTTAGAGAAGTCTATACATCCTTGAATTGCTTAATTTTTCTAACCTCTCAGGATTCACCTCCTATTGCATTTTCTCTTTCTCACTTCATTTAGACCATTTGGGTCTTGCAATTTGTGGAAGAAATAAAGCCCTCTTATACCTCAGGTCTTTGATATTTGCTGTTCCTTCTTCCTGGCGGGTTTTTCTTCGTCTTCAGACTTTCCCCTAGTCTACTATTCTTTAGACTTTAGTTCTTAATTGCCACTTTGTCAAGGATGCCTTCCCCATCCTCTGCCTCTCTCCTATCCTCCCAGTCCTCATCCCCATTTCTCACTAACCTTGCTCTCTTGCTTTCTATTGCTCTTCAGTTTGTGTTTTCTCACTAAACTGTAAGCTCTATGAGAGCAGACTTTATTTTGGGCTTAGTGAATATTCAGTGTCAGTACAATCCCTGCCATAACAGTGAGCAATACTTATATGATAAACAAATGAAAATCCATGTTCCATTCCCTAGGCCAGTCTAAAACCACATTATATGATCTTTTGGAGTGAAGAATTCTTTGTTTTAAGAAAAATTGTTTTTGTTTTACCCTCACATGAATAAATCCACCATAGTTTCTGAGAAGACAAGGTTGGTGAAGAGGAAAGTTATTAACCTTTAAGTTCCCAAAGATAATCATCAGGAAATTTGGTAGAAAAGCGAATGATCAGGCCTCACTCCATACCACTTAAACAGAAAATTCTTTTAACAAGTCTTGCAGATAATTCTGATGCACACTTAAATTTCAAAAGCATTGTTCTTAGAGAATCCTGGTTTTAACCTATTTTTTTTTTTAATTAAAAACTTTGGCTTTTAATCTATGATATAATCCTGCTAGTAGATAGTGGACTCAAAATTCCAGAGGCAAATCTTTGTCATTTTCCAAAAGCCTGAAAAAGCTTATTTGTGTAGACTATATTATGCAGAATATTCACAGGGGGTTGCCTTCCTTGTGGCCTAAGGCCAACTCTTTGAGGTGGGGGCTACAATCTAAACGTTGTAGCACTGGCAGTATGCACTTCTGTAACAATGCACACGTGTAACTGAACAAAACCTTTACACAAAGGCAGAAGAGTCATGGTGCAAGCCTTTGTTCATCGGTCCACGACTGCTCACCCCCTCTTTTCCATTCAAAAATGCAGTCACTCAAGTTACTAGAATTCTGTGCCGCTGACAATGTTTTCAATTAGGCCTTTTCCCCCCGGGGCAATGGAAAAGACTTTTGCGGTAGCGGGAAGCAGTTCCACTCCTTCCTCAATCTAGCGGAGAAGTAATTGAAACTATAACCCCCTTCCAGCTTCTGAAGCAGAACTGGAGGTTCGGACTGACTTCTCCGCCCCTACCCTCTCGGAAAACCCGAAGTGGAATTCTTTAACGTCGAGAAGGGAGCGGCGACCGCCGGCCGCACCTTATCGCGCATGCTCTCTTGCCCCTCCCACTCGGAGCCGGAAGGGGGAGCGCTCGCGACCTGGGCCTGTCCTGGCCGGGGCGTCGGCACCGGCAGCCATCTTGGCTTCCCCGGGAAAGGCGGCGTGAGGGGAAGAAGTTGTAGGGTGGGGGCAGGAGTGAGGAGGAGGGAAGAGAGAGGGGGAGGAGGCCGCGGCGGGGCAGGGCGGGGACTGCCTGCCGGCCTGGGTTGCGGAAGTGGTAGCCGCTGACCGAGCCTGCTGCCTTGTAGCTACTGCTTCGGCTCCCCCCCGGACGGAGAGGGCGGCCCGGCTGTGGATGGTCAGATAGCTCCTATTTCCCGCCGCCAATCTCTGGCCGCAAACAGCACGGAGCAGACGGCGGCAGCAGCAGCAGCAGGCGAGGAGGAAGATGGCGGGACGGCTGCCGGCCTGTGTGGTGGACTGTGGCACGGGGTAAGGGGGCTGACGGGCGGGGGTGGGGAAACTGAGGCGGAGGAAGAAAAATGGCGGGGGAGGGAGGAGGTCGAGTGATGAATGGGCCGGCGAGATGTCGCCGCCAGCGGTGTCAGTCCTCGCCCTGCCGGCTTGTGAGGGGTGGGGCAAGAAGCCAGGGCCTCCCTGATCCTCCGGCTTCACCCTCTGGGATCGGGCGAGGGGCGCGGGGCCGAGAAACCCCCATGGGAGCGGCTTCCTCCGGGCGATCCCTCCCGGCCCTTCCCCCATGGCGGTGGGCAGCTCCGCCCAGGAGATGCGGGGACGGTCGTCTCCCCGGGGACCGCGGTCGCGGCGGGGGTGGTCGCCAGGTCCGGCGAACCCGGCTTTCCTTTCCCTCCGCGCGCCTTCCTGTCGGTGGGTTTGAACACGGAGGGGACCCAGCCTGGGGACCGGCCTGGCAGGGTCCGGCCTGGCTGGGGAGCGAGAAAAGAGAAGCGCTCAGGGTAGGTTTTGCAAGATTTGCTGTGACACCACTCTGCTCTGGGTGTGGGTGGGGAAAGGGAAGAATCCTCTGAAAATGGGAACCTAGATCGGGGCTTTCATTTGACCACCCACCTCTTCCTTTTCGACTCCCGATCTTTTCCATCGCCCACTGCATTTTTACCGGTGAACCAAGTCACATTTTAATTGAGGGAGAAAGATGTCATGTGTTACTTCTCTTGCCTAGAAAAAGTCCCCCAGTGAGCAAGCGCGCTGCAACTTCCTTAGTTTTGTCAAAGCCGCTTCCTGCTTTCAGTCTTTTATACCCTTATAAGGTAAGGTTTCCAACCTGAACACATCTTACTAGAACTTTCAAAATTAAGCATATTTAAGGTTGACTGAATTATTTTGCTAGGTATATATTTATGTGAATTAAAAAAAGAAGTATTGGTGTTGCACGGGGAGATTGGGAGAAAGGAAGCACCCAGGAAATAAACTTAAGTTGTACACCTTCGTTCTTTGACGTGTATTGAAACAAGAAGGAAGGTAGAGAGTTAATAAGGGATATCCTTGAATTTCAAGGAGTTGTTTGCGGTCTCTCTGTAGTGTAATTTACTGAAGTTGAGAATGGAATTAAAGTGACCGTTCCTTTTGTATTAATAGCACTTTACAGAGCTATAGGACAATTTGTATTTACATAGAAAATACTTAAGTATTTAAGATTGACTGCTTTATGTTGAAAGTTCTTTTTTTTTTTTTTGTTCCTGTGGTGATATATTATTACATCTGGAATCCCCAAAACACTGTAATTGGGGGGAGAGGGGATTTGAGAGGTGAACTGCTAGCTTTCTCTCCCCACACCCTTATTTAGCAAACAGTTGTTATTTAAGGGAAGGTATGCCACTCAGTATTTGCTCTCTGTAAAATTTCTCTAATCTTCATGCACATAACTTTATGTTAGTGTTGCAATTGCTAGAATTTCAACCATGCATAGGTGAAAACAACCGGTTTGTTAAATATTTTCCCTTGGGAAACACCAGCCTTGTTTAGCTTTTTGAGACTCCCTATTATTTATTTTCTTGATGGACAGTTTAAAGCTAATTTTTCCTTAATGTCTTATTTCTCTGAACTAGTGTTTTTGTTTTTCTTTCTCTCCATGCTTAGTCTATTGGTGAGTAGTTTTGTGTTCAGTGTCTGCTTTTAAATTAGATTTGGCCTGAAAAATAACTTGCAAGTGTGTTTTGTTAAAGTGAAAAATACTGCTACATCATTATTTAATATATTATGCTTTAGAAATTATTTGATGGTCAATACAATTAGTGTAGATAACTGTCTAATAAATAGGAGGTTAACATCTTGAAAAGGATGTTACTTTTTCTCACTTTGTTTTTCCCCTTTTGAAATCCAGTTTTGGTATTTTTTAATTAGTATATTAGGTATTTCATTGAGGTTTGTGTTTTTTAATTAGTATATTAGGTGTCTCATTGAGGTTAGCTGTCCTTAGTGACCTCTTCTCTTACAGGGCGGCCTTGAATTTAAAATATTTGAAGAGACCAGGACCTGTGAGGAAAGGGATTCAGGAATTGTTTTTAATATTTTAGTTATATCACATTAGTTTTACTTCACAAGGAGAGGTTGTAAGCTTGACACTTATTGTAATTTGGATGAAATTGGCTAGGAGTCACTGTTGTTTCCTTACTTTGTTTAATTATCACAATCTGAAATTACACATTTAAAGATTGATTTGTTTTAATCTTTAAAAGATTTTTTGGTCTTTCCTGTTGCGGGTAAATGCAAGTCCTGGAAAGTTATACCTTCATTTTTATTAGCACATAATGGAAAGCTCAGACTGGGCCTATGATAAGCATATCTCAGTGAGGTCTTGATAGGGAGGGAGTTTTATATGAAGAACATGTGGTCCCCAGATGAAGAAAGATGTGCCCATAGTTTGTGCATTGCTTTGTGCTTTGGAGACTGCATTCAGATGTCTATAAAATTACAACATTGATTCAGTTTGTTTGTTCTATTTCATTGTATAAGTTAGGCAAAAGGTGACCTTAAAAAGTGCTCATGAATCTTGGTGGCTTAGATAAGAAAAGCTGAAGGGTTAGGACACATGAAGCTTAATTCCCAAATTTAAAGTGAGAGATTCTCCAGTAAAGGTAATATATATGTAATATATATTAACATAATATACAGTATCACCTAAGCTCAGGTCATAAAAGAAAATAACTCCTTTTGAAAAAAAAAATTTCAAAGAAACAATTCCTTCATGTTGATAACTATACTTTTCTTTGATCTGTATTGCAGTAGTACTATAGAATAAATATTTGGGTACAGACATTCTCATAGAGTTGGTTGCTTAAGAACTAAATTATAGAAGTGAAAGTTCAAATCCACCAATGATAAGAAAAATCTTTTAAAAAGCATTTTTGAAAACATTGAACACTTGTAAAAATTAAGGTTTTTTTTTTTTTTTTTTTGGTATATCTTCACTCAAATTTCTTCAAAGTGCAAGCCAAATAAAGGAACTCCTTATGTACTTTTTATTATGTTGTAGCTTGGTCACAGAGCTTTGCATTTTGAAATTTTCTTTCCCTCTTTATGTCTTTCTTTTTTTCCTGGTAAATACTTAACTGGTAGCTTACTTCCATTGATTGTGATAAAGGTCTTATTTTTATTATAGAACTACTGGATATGTTCGGATTTAGAATGAATTAAGGAATTTCTCTAATTAAATTTCCTAGCAATCTTAAAATGCAAAGATAAATTTGCTGGGGTCAGTGGATGAGAACCTTTATTTTTTTGGTCCTGTGGTCACTTCTCTTTAGTACAGCTAGAATGATCTTGTTTGAGAACAGTGGAGAGGAGTGGAGTGGGTGGAGGGGAAATATAAAGTGGAAAGTTCATGTTTTTACATTGATTCTGTTCACAAGATTTAGTAAGTACTGTTTCTCTAGCTATTTCCAGGGGAAAGAAACATTCAAAGTATGTTGTTACTTAAAACATTCATTAAATTTCTTACTCCTTCATGGGTCATGTTGTGTGTGCTGTTTGACGTAAATACAACAGATAAGTTCTTATTTAAGTCAGGTTCTTACTTAGCCTTACGTAAAATCTTTCCCTTTTCCTTCCTGCTAGTCTTTTCTAGCCTGCCAGTATTATGCTGAAATACTGACTTTGGAGTGTGTATATATTGTACCAAATGAACTTCCCAGCCTTATTGTAAAACACAGTTCTGAATGTTTATTTTTAAGTGCTGAGGGAATGAACCATTGGTGGAAGACCTGCTGGCCAGGCTTTTTGTTTACATTTTTCTTATTTAATCTTGTGACAGCTATTTTTACTTAATTTTACAAAGGAGAAAACAGGATTAGAGAATTTAAGGTACTTTCTTAATGTCATAGGTACAAATGGTGGGAGCAATTTGGGTTTAAGTTTTTCTAAATCCTGTGTTCTTTCTGTTATACCTGGGGAACTCCAGAGCCCCTGTCAGAACTGTGCATTTACTTTACTTTTATAGAAAGATTAACTATTCTTTTTAAATGTAATGTTCTTTTAAAAAATCCTAACCTTGTGTATATCATTCAGTTAATTCATGAAAACTTTTGTGCAAATCTTTCTGACTTTGTTTCTGGATATGGGGATTTCTAGACAATTTCCTTGTTACTTTGCTTAAACTTAATCTAGAAAAATTTGTTTTCTAGGATTTATCAGGACACACTACCAGCTAGCATTTATTAAGAATTATGTGACAGGACTTGTGGTGAATTCTTTACATTATCTCATTTACTTCCCACATTAACCTGAGACATGCTATAGACAGAACAATTTTTTTTGTTCGTTTTATAGTCAGAAAAATTTAAGCTTAGAGAAGTTAAAGTTGTCCAAAGTTTTCTAGCAAATAATGGTAGAACTACTAATACTATGTAGTATAGTGAAATTTGGACAGCTTTGAGTCATGTAAATTTTTTGAAAAAATTATATATGTTGTTATAAAGTCAGCAATATTATTAACTTAAGGATTACTTGTAGTAGAGAAAAGAGGTATTGTCAAGTCAAGGCTTATTTATACTTAGCAGGCATTTTTGGAATTTTTAAGAAAATAATACAGTTTGCTTTCAAGAATATTAATGAGATAAGTTAAAAGTCATTTTTAAAGTTGAATATGCTAGAAGACCACTAATCAAATGTTAAGATTTATTCATTTTCAATAGTAGTGACTAATTATGTAGGTTGTAAAGGAAAGAAGTGGTATGGTCAGGAAGAGTCAAGCAATTTTAATGAAGGTAGGATTTTAACTATCCTTTTAATGTTTTGGATGGATATATATATGTGTGTTTTCCAAGCACATAGAGTGGAAAGGGGAGAGCAGCAGCTTCTTGTGTTTAGTCCTCCTGGCATGTGTTGTTAACACTCCTCTACCTTATGAATTGAACATGCTATCTAGGTTATCTGAAAAGGGACTGATATTTATTGAAAACTTACTGTGTACCAGATGCTCATTATATGCCAGAGTTTTGATTGAAAAGTATCTTTAAAAGATACTCGTTATGGAATGAAAATCTTCCAGTAGTCGTAAAATGCTGAAAACAGGCCTTTGACTACTTACAGTAGAATACAATAAGATCAGGTGTAGAAAAGGCATCAGAAATGAAGTTATGGGACTTAGTGATAGTAGGAACTCAGATCTTTGTAAAATAAATGAATGTGATTTTTGGTATGGGTGTTTTTTTTTTTCCACTGCATCAGAAACACTACCAAAATTAGTGACTCAAAATCTCAAATATTGAACCTGGGTATATTTCATTTTACTGCCTGGATAATTTTTAAGCCGTCCTCTTAGTGCCAGCTTTGAAAAAAATTCTGAAATAGAATATTGACAAAGAATGGATCAGAAAAGGTAAATTTGGGAAAGAATGCAGTTATAGTGTTTTGTATTGTTTATGGTTAGCAAGTACTTTTGTTTTTGAGTTTAAGTTCTATCACATACTAGCTATATGACCTTGTAATTTCAAACTCTGTACATCTTATTTTTCTCATCTGTAATTTAGAGATGTTATTATCTACATATGGGTGTCACCCACCCCCCTTTTTTTCTTTTTTAGATAATGGTTCAGCACATTATTGTATTTGGCATATAGCAAGTGCTCAATACATTGTATTTATTACAATTATCCCTTAGCTCCCCTTTTATTGAATTAGAGTTCTAAGGGAAAGGAACACAGACCTACAGTGCTTTTCGTACCACATTTCTTTGCACAATCGAAATGTTTTTATTGATTGGAGAGATGGAGGTTGAACCACATACCTAGGATTTGGCAGTTGATTCTAGTGGCTATAAATAGGCATCAGTGAAGATTTAAGTTTGTGAGCTTGAGTGGACAGTAAGAGAATAGTAAAAGTAGAGTTTATTAATAACAATAGAATGGTGATCTAGAGGAAGCTAAAATTATAGGCAACTTCAGGAATGAAGGTGGAGATTTGGCAATTGTCTTTATAATTTGTAATTGAAGCCTAATATATGGGACTTTAAAGAGAAAACAAAAAGATTGAACTTTCCTTTAAAAAATTTGTAATCTGACTTCTTGAGCTTTACCTTGAGAAGGAGTGATACACATTGCTTAAAGTGATAAGTGACCTGTGCAAATAGCCAGTTTCTTATCTCCACCTACTTTTTTAAGAGGCAAAATCCTTAGGAGAGGAGTGTGTAGCTCTAGGGAGAGCTAAATTTCCTTCCACGGTATTCTTCCTTATCCATCATGCTTCCCCTCTTCCTGGTGGAAGCAGCTAAATGCTTAGACTAGAACAGAAGTGTGGAATGCTTAAAATGTAGCTTTAAGCAGTATGTTTTGTGAAACAAAATTCTACTGAAATAAAGGCATTTGATTGCTTACATGTAATTCTGTTGGAACTTGTAATCTCTTAAAGAACTGATCTGTAAGTAGCCATTGGTATAGAATGGCAAGAACAATGAATGGCAAGAACTTGTAGTTAAGTAATTATAATACACACTAGTACGCTTTATAGCCTACCAAACACTTAAAAATTTATGAGTTATTAAGTAACAGTGCAAGATTAGGTGATGTTATTGGATTTTTAAATTTGGTTTTTTAAAACAGGATAGTCATTAATGTTACCTTTTGTACTAGTTGTGTTATAGCTTTATGTAGGCCTTTATATCATAAAATATGTAAATGATACCTATATAACTGCCTAATATAATAGTAAAAATAATTGATATTCTAATTTTTCAAAGGCCTATTTGGTGATATTTAAAAAATTTTCTTTCAAAACCTTGTCAAACTGTTGATTTAATAAGCTCAAGTCATTCTTGCATGCTCTTTACAGCCAGGAAGAGGAACTGCTTTGAATTTGTATAGTCTGATATATTCCTTTACCCTTACTTGGCCTTTTCTCCTCCCAACCCCAACACATATCGCAAAAGCATATTTCTTCATCTGTTCTAATTTCATTTTTAGAAGGGTATCTTTAAAGCCTTTTCCAGTTGTCCTATTTAGTGTGAATGGGATGGGGGGGGTGTTGCTAAAATGAGGATAAAGATATTAAGAGGATTTAGGGTGCAAAATACACTATAGTTTACGGTTGGTTTTAAAACTGTAAAAATACAAAAAATTTTTGGTATTACTGGTCTGACAAAACACAAGTATTTGCTTACTTAATGTTTTATAGCTTAGTATAACTAAATACAATGAACTTTTTCTGGCTATAAGCATTTAAAAATTAATTTATGGGCCTCCCTAGTGGTGCAGGGGTTAAAGTCTCAGCACTATCAAGCTGTTGCCAGCCACTGCCAGCCACTGTGGCATGTGCTGGATCCCTGGTATCTCACCTGCTGCTCCCCTCAGTATTGTGTTTTAGTAGGTTCCTCTGTTCTGTCTCTAGTGATCATCTCACCCCTTGTACCACTGGCCTAGACCCCAGTTCTTGTATGCATAAATCAATCAATCTTTAAAATAAATAAATTCATTTACTTTATGAGGTTATACTGTAACAGGGTGGTCCCAAGAAAAGGGGAAGTTCCAAAAATCCTAGTTCTACCATAAGTGGGTGGAGCTGAGGAGGATAAAAAAATTTCTAAAAAAAAAAGATGGAGAACAGCAAAAAAACCTAAAAAAAACACGTGGAGCAGAGGGACATGTAAAAAAACTGTACTTGCTTTTTAGTCTTAAACTAGTTAAAACAAATGTAAGTAAAAAACCCGTAAAAAGGTAAACAATAGCAGCTTTCATCTTAATTTTAATTTTGCTCTTTTCCTCCCAAATTTGTCTAACTCTTTCTAACCCTTTTCTATAAGTCTCTACTAAAAGGTCCTTTAAATGTGTGGCAAATTTTTGAACCTTGCTTTAGGCCAATCCTATTTAGCTAAACTTTTACCCTCAAGGAAATGAGTAACGTTGGATGCTTAACTTAGTAACTATATTCTTTGTTCTTTCTTTATTGTACCCTAGTTATATTAAAGTTCCTTTCCATTAAAAATTTTATGTGTTTGTCTTAATGCGGCGAATAACAAAACCCATTCAGAGAGGGCAGGCTTAAAAGTTCTAAGTGCTCCTCTCCCTGCCCTGTAACAATACAAATAGCATCTCATATATATTTGTGAAATTGTAATTCATTAAGAGTAGCTTCTAATAATTATGAAGCTGAAAAAAACTGAGTAATATTTCAAATACACTTTTTTATTTACAAATGAAACTGAAGCTCATAGTTGAGAAATTTCTTTGAATTATTCCTAATTACTAATTGACAGAACTGGTTAATTACATTTTTTAAAAAAAAATTTATTTATTTATGCATACAAAAACTAGGGTACAGGCTGGAGGTGCGGTGGTGAGAAGATCCACCAGAGACAGTGGGGAGCAGAACAGGCAGACTGACTGAAACACATTGCTGAGGGGATCAGCGGGCAAGGCAGGAGAGGTCTACCTGTGCCATGTGGGTCCCCCTCCCTGGCCGGAGGCAGGGATAGAACTCCTGCTGCAGTGGCTATAGTTTGCTTCATTGTGAGTTGCTTAATCCACTGTGCCACCAGAGAGGCCCCAAATTATCATTTTTTTTTTAAATTCACGTTTATGAGTTCTAGTCTCTGAAATTTCTTCTCAGTAGTTGAAATAGCATTGTATATTATTTATACTCAAAGTAGTTTTGGTTGAGGCCTAGTGCCACATAAATTAATTTGTTAGTGTTTTTGTTGTAATACATAATAAACTGTGGTGCAATGAAAAACTAATTTTATATTCCTCAACATAACATTTTTAACCAAGTTAAAAGTTATTTTTGTGAAAGTAATACTCTTTAAAGAAAGACTTTTTAAAAAACATTCTTGGAATTTAAATTTTAAAGTTACTTTATTTTTTGGGTTTCAGTTATTTGAAGATTTACTACATGGAATTTATCTAATAAGCCATTTAGTGTAAGACCCTTTAAGAGTTTTATTTTTGAGATAACTATAACCTTTTCAGAAATCTTGTGAAGTAGGTACTCATATAATACCCATTTTAAAGATGAGGAAACAAAATGTAGAGTAAATGATGAGTCCATTTCAAGTAGTAGGTGCAGAATTTGTATGCTGAGGCAATGTAATCCAGAGTCCACTACTGTACTGCCCCCAGTTGGGATACTGGTCAATAATTTAATCAGTAAGGTTGATTACATTTTTAAAAATTTTTTTGCTCATAGAAGAACTGGGGTGTAGATTAGAGGTGTGAGGTGTAAGAAGTGACAGGATTCACCAGAGAGAGCACAGGCAGATCTACTGAAATACACTGCTAAGGAGAGAAGCTGAGAGACAGGAGAGGTCTGTGCAGTATGTGGGTTAGGCCAGGGATCTGAACTCAGGACAAAGGGTATTAGCAATGAAACTTAACCCCTAGGCCACCAGGGAGGCCCAGGGTGATTAAATGGTTTACTTAACTTTTAAAGAGCCTTCAGTGTCTCTGTCTTTGAACTGCTACTTTTTAGTAAAATACTAAATATATAGAGGTCTTAATGACCAATTCACTGATTTGATTAACCTGAAACACATGCAAGTTAAATAATAGAATTATCTATTAGCTATTTGAATATTGCATAGTCATATATCTAATATGATAAAATTGACAATTACTGGTTAATTCTGGATAGCTTAATTAAGTCAATGATGTTTAATTACGTTTATCTTCAAAGTGAAGACATACATGCAATTTGAAAATGAATAATTGATGTATTAAAAATCATCTCATTAATTACTGTAATACAGAATTGAAACAGTTGAATTTAAAAGTAAGCAGGACTTAAGAACATGGAACTATAAGGACTATAAACATTTTTTTATGGACTTCAGGGAACTTAATATTGGTATTTGCCTCTGAAAATAATTATTGTGTAGATTAAGGGAAACACCTGGATTACTAGAAAGTTGATTTTTTTTCCCCCCAAAATAGATTTAAAGTTTTTGGATGCATTTTATCTAAATAACAGAGTTTGAATAAAAACTTAACATATTTTGTGTTTGAAAGTATTTTAAAATGCTGCTTTGTAATCAAGAAAGATAAAACAGCAAAAGAAAGAGACTTTTGGGAATTTTAACCCCAGTCTTTTGATTATTTGTTACTCATAAAAAACTAGTTGAGAATTTTATTGCTTACAAAATGCTTTTCTTTTTTTTTAAAAAGATTTATTTACGCATACAAGCCCTGGGGTACAGGCCAGAGGTGTGTGTGTGGGGTGGGGGATGAGAGGATTCACCACAGAGAGCTGGGAGCAGAACAGGCAGATCAATGGAAGCACACTGCTGAGGGGAGCAGTGGGCACAGCAGGAGAGGACTGCTTTGCCATGTGGGTCCCCTTCCTGGTTGGCAGCAGGGATTGAACTTGTGCTGCAGTGGCTGCTGTTTGCTTCATAGTGCGTTGCTTAACCCACTGCGCCACCAGGGAGGCCCACAAAATGCTTTTCAAAGGGAGTATAACCTTTGCTCTATGGCTTTTGGAAATCTGTCTTTTAAGAGTGATTTTTTTTTTTCCTCAGACCAACTGTAGGGTAAAGTCATTCCTGCATTGCATTGTCGATATGGGTGAATAACCTGCCCTGCTTGTTGTCAAGAAAGTTATTTAATCTAAACTTCGATTTTTTTTTTTAAAAGTGAAACAGGATTTAAAAATTGAAAGACTGGAGAAGTAGAAATGAGAAAAATGTAACTTGTGGCTCTATCATTAGATCAGTTAGAAATCTTAGATGGAGACAAAGTAACTAGCTAATATATGCCCCCAAAAAGGAAATTATTGAAAAAATAAGGTGTAGATCACAGAATTGACTGAAAGGGTGGGGAACCTAGCTTAGTTAAAGCAAAGGGGAAAAGAGCTAACAAAAGTCTGACACTGAAATCATGCTAAAGGAAATCTGTAGTATGCTGCAGCTGAACACTAGCAACATACATTTTAAACTTACCCTGCATCTTGTAGTCCAATCAGTGAAGAGTTCTGACCTAAACTCAGATTGGCTCTGTATAGATTTTGTGTTGTTTGGTACCTGACAGGAGTGGATTGGTCAGTATCAGTAAAGAGATATTTTGCCTCTACCTAGACTTAGTCAGTTGTGGGTCCTCCATAGAATAAAGAGTGAGATCCAATTCTGAATGTCCACTGTTAGGGAAGGAAGGGTAATGGCAAAGTATATTGTCCATTTTTCTTTATGTTGCCTTAAATTCCTTATTTTATTTTGATGACTACTTGCTCTATCAAAATACCAGTTCAAATTAACCCATTCTTTTCCAAAACCTTTGTGAGTTTCACATTTAAGCATTTAAAAGCAGGTGTTTTTTTGGTAAAAAAGTGGGTTTTTTTTAAAGATTTATTTTTATTTATCATACAAAAAACTGGGTTTAGACTAGAGGTGTGGAGGGGTAATGAGGGTGAAAGGATTCACCAGGGCAGAGGGGGGATCAGAACAGGCAGATCTATTGAAATGCACTGCTAAGGAGAGAAGCTGTGAGACAGGTCTGCTGCACTATATGAGTTAGCTTCCTGGCCAGGGACTGAACTCATGCCACAGTGTCTGGCAGTTGCTGGCAATAGGTTGATAGTACTGTGTCTTTAATACCTGTGCCACCAGGGAGGCCCCTGAATACACTTTTCAGACAATTACTAGTTATCTTTATAGCTAATAATTTACCCTGTGAATTAGCCATTGCATTTTTGTTCTAAAAGTTCCTTGATGCTAGAAGTCAAAGAAAACTAGCTGAGAATTGAAGTATTATAATAGTAGGCCTTGGGGTTCCTTTGTAGGCCTCCATTTTCATTTAAAATTTGACAGTTATGTACTTATTATATAACTATTCTCACTCTCTCATACTTTGTTTTGATGATGTGGTAGTGGTAGCGGTAAAATTGATTATTTATATTGTGGTAGATGCCTTTATGTTAGTGGTTGTAAATACCAAGAAACTTTGGAAAAAAGATTGCATAAGATCATTAAGATTCACTTCAACCTAAAGTTCTAGGATATTTTATTCATTTTGTTATGTGGTTTAATATTGTTGAAGCATTGAAAGTTAAAATTCTACTTCCATTGCTACATAGGCTGTAGACATACACTGTATTCAAGATCATAGCTTCATTATATGCTTTTTTCCCCCAGAATAATTTTTATTCTAGTTATTTGTAATTCCTATTCCTTTTTGAAATCTGCTAATTTTTTTTTAAAGGTTTACTTATGCTTGCAAAAACTGAGGTATAGGCCAGTGATTGTGGGGTGAGAGGATCTACCAGAGACTGTGAAGAACAGAACAAGCAGATTAACTGAAATACACTGCTGAGGGGAGCAGCAGGTGAGGCAGGAGAGGTCTGCCACACCATGTGCCTCACATTCCTGGCTGGTGGCAGGGATTGAACTTGTGCTGCAATGGCTGTGGTCTGCCTCATAGTACTTTGCTTAACCCACTGTGCCACCAGGGAGGCCCCTAATTTTTTTTTTTTTTTTTTTTGAAGATTTTGTGCCCATTTATTGGTTTAGTATCAGTAACACACTAGAATCTTCAGATAATAAATAGCCTTTTGCTGTGAGATGTTTTTCAAAACAAAGAAACATGAAACATTTTATTAAGTAAAAATACTCATTGACAACTACATACTTTAAGTCAACATTTGAATTTATAGAGTTAAAAATATTCAGTATCAGGGATACTAATGTTTTTATATTTCAATCACATCCTGATTTTACTAAAAATATTTCTATAACTGAGTTTCTTTTAGAAAAGTACAATGATAATATATAACAGGTGCCTATTTTTATCAGAATTATTATCTGCTAACATTCTGTCATAATTGTTTCATCTCTGATTTTAAGAGTGAACAATATTTATGACTATTCTCAAATCTACTTTTCACTATCTCTGGAAATAGTTATAACCATGATAGACTTAACAATTTCTTATATAAAATTCTTTTTTTAAACCATTTATGTCAGTGTAGGCCTTCTCTTATTTCCACTTATACTTTTCTAGTCACTAAGTCTTTGATTAACATCAAAAGTGCCTGTCATATCTCTCCTTTACTATATTCCTTTCTCAAAATCCTTTACCCATCTTGCTAGTCAATATCAGCACTGTAGATTTTATGCAGGAAGATTTTCTGTGTATCTTATTCCCCTGGGACTAAATGAAAAATTTTGTTATAATATTTTGTCTTTATGTGTTTCCTAAGCTTAGGCTTAGATAGCATGATTTTGACTGCATCATTTTGCTTTCCCACCAGCATTGTTGAAAGGGTTCCAATCTCTACATTCTCACAAACCTTTGCTATCTTCTATTTTTTATTTTTATTAATAGCCACCCTAATGGTTGTTAAATGATAGCTTATTTTGGTTTTGATTTGCATTTCCATTGATAGTGATGTTGAGCATTTTTTCTATGCTTATTGACCTTTTGTTATATTTTTAGAGAAATATCTATTTTCGTTTTTGCCCATATTTTAATCTAATTTTTTGTTGGCCAGTAGTTCTTTATATGCTGAATATTAACCCTTTATCAGATATATGATTTAGAAGTGTTTTCTCCCTTTCTATGCCTCTGTATTTTTTAGTGTTTTTTTATTCACAAAAATAGTTGTTTTGATGTTCAGTTTACCCTTTTTGTTTTTAGTGTCATGCAAAACGTCATTGCCAAATCTAAGAATTTGGTTAATGTTTTTAATGTGTTGAGGTAATTTTAACGTATGGGTGGTATAAGATACTCATTCTTTTACATATAAATGTATACTTTCTCATCACCTTTTGTTGAAAAGACTATCCTTTCCTCATTTGAATGGTTATAGTACCCTAGTTAAAAATCATTTGACTCTATATAGGAGGGTGTATTTCTGGACTCCCCTGTTCCTTTAGTCTAAAATGTTTGTATGCCAGTACCACACTGTTCTTACTACTGTAGTGTCTTATGTTTTAAAATTAGGAACTCTGAGACCTCCACTACCTTTGTTACTCATTTTCAACATTGTTTTGGTTGTTTGGGGTCCCTGGAGATTCCATATGAATTTTAAGTTAGATAGTTTTACTTTTGCAGAAATTTGATAGGTATTTTATAAATCTGTAGTTTAATTTGGGTGAAATAGTCTACAAATGTGAAAGTTTGGTGCATGTCTCAATCTTACACTAAATAATATTATCAAATGGCAAATTAAGAAAATCCCAAGCCATTTAATCTAATACAATTTGCTGGGAGAAAATGTGATTAAAGTGTCTACAGCAGTCTCAGGAAGAGTTTTTTGCTAAAGGCATCTTGGGGGAGGGGAGAGTTGAGTGCTTTACATATTTGTGGTAATCTGGTTAAGTGTCTTCTAAAGTTGCTCAATTTTGTAAACAACCTGTTTTTAAAATTTTTTTTTTTAATTTTGTTAGGGTGACATTGATTTACAGTGTTGTTTGTGTTTTATAAGTAGAGGATCTCTCCATTCAGGTACTGTTTCCACACTATACCTACCAATCACCTATTGTCCTCCACTATAGTCCTTTGTGTTCTCTTTATACCTGCTCCTCCCTCCTCTCCCCATTTTGGTAACCTCAGTACTGTAGTCACTTTTCTAGGGTTTCTAATTGGCTAAGCTTTATCTAACCTTTTGGTTTCTCAGTATTTCACAGGTGACACCATGTGAGATTTTCTTTTTGATTTATTTCACTTAGCATAATCCCCTCCTGCTCCCTCTGCTTTGCTGCAAATGGCAAAAGTTTATATTTTGATACCTGAGTAGTATTCCCTTGTGTATAGATACCATATCTTCCTGATTAGTCTTTTTTGGGCACTTCAAGTGTTTCCATAGTTTGGCTATTGTAACTAGTGCTGCAGTGAAGTAAGGGAGTGCATGTTTTCCTGGATTTTTTTGTTTTTGTATCCTTTGAGTGATACTTAGGAGTGGAATTGCTGGGTAATATGGCAAATACATTTTTGATTTCTTGAGGTACCTCCACATTGTTTGCCTTAAAGGTTGGACCAGTCTACATTTCCAAAAACAGCATGAAAGGGAGCCTTTTCTTTCATATCCTCACCTGCACTTGTTTCTGGGTAAATGACTTTTTTAAACACCTAAAATAACTTAATAGAAATGTGTAAGGATTGTGGATAAATGAAATGTATTGATAGAATTTATGAATTTTAAAAAATCACTTTTTAAAAAAATGGTTTAAAGTGTATGGCAAGTATTAGGTTTAATTCCTAAGAGCATTATTGTAACTAGGAGATGAACATGTATATATGTTAGAGAAATTCTTAACATGAAAATGTTTTATTAATTTCAAATCCATATGCATTGTAAAAATTTCTTATAAAAATTGAATATTGTGTGTCTCCATGTAAACCAAAAATGATTAGGCCCTTGGAGTTCAAGTTATTATGAGAAATAATAATGCCTATTAAGAGAATATTGAGTTTCTTTTGGTTAGAGGGAAAGTGAGAAACTTCTGCCATTATGTGTAAAAAGTCTGTTTCAGTGGTTGGTTACTGCAAAGAATTTTGAGGGTGTATCATAATCAGATTAGCCATTTCAAGTATAAAATCGCATACAATTGGTTAATGAAAGCTAGTTACATTTGAAATTTTTTTGGAGGCTTTAAACAAATTTAGCATTTTATATAGCTTTTTCTTATATAAAGAAAATTTAAATGAAACTTAAGTAATCACTTAAAGCTTTACCCAAATTCCCTTTAGTTTATTTGGATATGCCCTTCAAATATTACTATATTTTGTGTGCATTGGGTTGGAAATGTATTGGCATGTGGGAAATGTGTTGGAAATGTATTTTCCCAACTCATCCTTTTACATTTAGCTCAGGAGTTCCCCAGACAGATACTTTTCATTTCATCTCTCCTTTTCCTAGTTGAAATCCTTCTCCTCTCTGCTCAGATAGCCCATTAAATCTCCATCCTGTTTTCCACAAAAGATGTACCAGTTTGCATTCCCACTAATAGTAGATGAGAATTCCTTTGTCACCACAAACTCGCAAACACTTGTTATATGTTTTTCATATGAGCATTAAAATGTATTTTTAAATATAAGAGTTCTAAAATCTTATACTTTTTTTATTTTTGTGACATTTGATTCCTGTGATTTTGTTTTACTCAAAAATAGATTTTTTTAATATTGTTAATAGTATAAAAGAGCTGTTTTTTTTTAAGAGTTAAATTCTTAGTTTGTCATCTAGCACTATACTCTTCCCCCACTAGAGAAAATTTTGAGGTTTCAGTCTAACACAGCAAGTCATTTCTAGATTTTAGGGTATGACTTTTCTCAATTTTTAGGTTTTATTCCATATCACAGACATTTTTCTTTGAGCCAGGAACCAGATTAATATTGAAGGCTAAGTGACTTTTAAAGTTAATCAGGACATATTCCCTCATATTCATAAAGATTGTTGAAAATACCATGTTCTTTGATAGTTACCAAATGCAGTGATTTAGTGGTCTGTATTAAGTGTGTCCAGATTTGACAGGATTTTATTGTTTGGAATGTTATTGAAGTTTTACTTTTTTTCCAAACCGCCAGTGCCCATCTGCCTCCCTATTCTGTCTCCTCCACCATCTTCTCTCTATTAACCATTGTTGTCTTTTTGCCAAGTCAAAACTGTTTCTTCTACTGTTTGCATGTAATTGTTTTTTGGGTAGTTATAGTCTGCAGATGAGTGAGACCATTGAAATCTGTCTTTTCCTTTTTGACTGATCTCATTTAACATAGTCACCTCAAGATCTGTCCATTGGGTCCCTAATTCCACAGTTTTATCTTTGTAGCTGTGTAATACTACCTTGAATATATGCTGCACACTTTGTCTACCCATTCATCTTTTGAATGGTCCTTGGGTTAGTTCTATGATTTGGCAGTTGTAAACAGTGCTACTCTATGTACATAGGCGTAGATAGATCTTTTTCTATTCGGTTTTTCCTGTTATTTGGGTAAATACTTAATAGCTCTATTGTGGGGTCAAATGGAATTCCCTTTTTTATTTTCTTGAGAAATCTCCATCCTGTTTTCCACAAAATATGTACCAGTTTGCATTCCCACTAATAGTAGATGAGAATTCCTTTGTCACCACAAACTTGCAAACACTTGTTATTTCTGTTCTTTTTAATATGTGCCATTCTCACAGGGGTGAAGTAGGATCTCAGTGTGTTTTAATTTACATTTCTGTTAAAAGTGAACTTTTTTTCATATGTCTGTAGGCCAGCTGAATGTCTTCTTTAGAGAAATATCTATTGAGGTCCTTTGCCTTTTTTTTTTTTTTTTAAATTGGGCCATTTATTTATTGTTGGGTTGTGTACTACTTTGTAAATTTTAAAGATTAACCCCTTGTTTGGTGTTTGTGGCATGCAAGTAAGAATTTTTATTCCCCACTCTGTAGGTTGCCTTTTTGTTTTGTGATTGTTTCTTTTGGTACAAAAGCTTTTAAATTTGATACAATCCCACTTATTTATTTTTGCTTTTGTTTCTTTGCTGTTAGTATTGTATTCCCAAAAAATAAAATAAAAAAAAACAAAACAAAATTAAAAAGATGTATACATCTTTTCCCCAAATCTATTTAAATTTTAATTTTAAAGCTGTAGAATATTAATATATTTGTTGTCCCTCAAAATTTAAGAGAATTATTATTTTGCTATATTTCAAATATAGTAGACGTGACATTTTATTTCCATACAGTTGATCTACTATGTGTAATTATTTTTGTGTTTTTGGTAAGGCCTTAACTTGTTTTGGTTATGTATTCACTGCTTTGGGTACATTATTGTTATTGTTGAATAATGTTAACCTTATTCAATGGAACTTGACCAGGAATGGGTTATTTTTTTTTTTTTTAAAGATTTATTTATTTATGCATACAAGCACTGGGGTACAGGCCAGAGGTGTGGGGGGGTGAGAGGATTCACCACAGACAGAGCGG
>JAGFMF010011704.1:118073-137544 GCA_019455555.1 Galemys pyrenaicus | reverse complement strand
CAGGAGAGGTCTGCTGCACCATGTGGGTCCCCTCCCTGGCTGGCAGCAGGGATCGAACTCGTGCTGCAGTGGTTGCGGTTTGCTTCATAATGCGTTGCTCAACCCACTGCGCCACCAGGGAGGCCCAGGAATGGGTTATTGATTAATCTGTTGAACTTGTTAAATGGAAGGTTTCTTAAGAGAATTTGTACTATAATATGGTTTCTACTTCAAATACCTTACTGTAAAATTTGGGAGAGAATATGTACATAGATTAAAAATAGCAATATAGAGATATATACATGTTTACTGTTTATTAAAAGGAAAGGATAACTGATAGTGAAAATGATCAAGAAAGACTTCATGAAGAGGCTCTTCAGTATGCCTTGCAAATTTATGTTTCTTTGTTTTTTAAATAGGGACAGTGGGATCTTTGAAGGGTTTAGTTAGTAGGGTAGTATTATTACAGGGCAGGGAGAGGAGCACCCCAGAACTTTTAAGCTTGCACTTTTTGAATGGGTTTTGTCATCTGCTGCATTAAGACAAATATATAAAACTTTTAATGGAAAGGAACTTTAATATAATTAGGGTACAATACAGAAAGGACAAAGAACATAGTTACTAAGTTAAGCATCCAAAGTTACTCATCTTCTTGAGGGTAGAAGTTTAGCTAAATAGGATTGGCCTAAAGCAAGGCCCAAAAACCTGCCACATGTGTAAAGGACCTTTTAGTAGAGATTTATAGAAAAGGGTCAGAGTCAGACAAATTTGGGAGGAAAAGAGCAAAATTAAAATTAAGATGAAAGCTGCCATTGTTAACCTCCCCAAGGGTCTCTCATCCACATCTGTTTTAACTAGTTTAAGACCAAAAAGCAGGTGCAGTTTCTTCACATGTCCCTCTGTTCCACGTGCCTCCTCCAGGTCTCCTTGCTGCTCTCCATCTTCCTTCCTTCCTTCCTTTCTTCCTTTTCTTTTTTTTGAAGAATCTTTTTTTTTTTTAACCTCACCTCCACCCACTTAGGGTGGAACCAGGATTCTGGAACTTCCCCCTTTCCTGGGACGACCCTGTTACAGTATCATATGTCATATTTTGAACAGTTCATGTTTTCCCCTTATTTTTAATAGTTGTTTTCATTTGGGACTCTCAGTCCTTGTTTTAAGATTTGTTTTTATTTATGTATCCAAGAACTGGGGTATAGGCCAGAAGTGCGGGGGGTGAGAGGTTTCACCAGAGATAGAGTGGGGAGAAGAACAGGTGGGACAACTGAAATACACTGCTGAGGGGAATAGTGGGTGAGACAGGAGAGGTCTGCTGTGCCATGTAGGTTAGGTTAGCTCCCTGGCTGGGGTTTAACTTATGCAGCAGTGGCTGGCCATAACTTTATAGTGCTGAGACTTTAACCTCTGTGCCATCAGGGAGTCTCCCTCTCTCAATTCTTGAGCTTAAATTTGGGACTGAAAACAAAATGCAAAACAGAAAAATTAGTTATTTTTGAGTAATAATGCATTCAAATGGTGTGAAATGATAGGCAAAAAAATTTTTTTCTCATCCCTGCCCATTGCCTGCTCAGTTCATTTCCTTGGAGGCTACCAAAATTACTGATTTCTGTGCTTTGCTTTGCTCATTTAAAAACACATTTTAGGTTGTCCCATGTCAGTATATAAGAAGCTTATTCTGTTTCATTTTTAATAACTACGTAATATAACATTAGTGTAAATTTAGCATGTTAACTAGTTTCTCATTTGAAGGTTACCTAGATTATTTCTAGTCTTTGCTATTGTGAAGAAGACTGCAGCAAATGGTCTTGTCATGTTATTTCACACGTGTGCATGTCTCTCTAGGATTAGTTTTTAGAAGGGGAATTTTTGGTTCAAAACGGGTATTTATAATTTTGAAAATAGAGATGTTTAAATGTATTGAAGCTATGGAATTTTGTTTATTTACCCATTGTGGAATCTCATTTCATAACAAATATAAATCTAAGAAATTCATAATTGGTAAGTTATTAGTGAAATTCTTATAAATTTCTTTCTTTTTTTTTTTTTTTGCAGATATACAAAACTAGGATATGCTGGAAACACAGAACCACAGTTTATCATCCCTTCCTGTAAGTAATTCTCTAAAGTCAGAAATAAGCTGATTTAAAGCTGTTTCTTTTTTTTTTTTTAGGCCCATTTATTTATGCATACAAGAACTAGGATACAGGCCAGAGGTGTGGGGGGAACGAGATGATCCACCAGAGACAGAGTGGGGAGCAGAACAGACAGATCAAGTGAAACACACTGCTGAGGGGAGCAGCAGGCAAGGCAGGAGAGGTCTGCCATGCCATGTGGGTCACCTTCCCAGGCAGCAGCAGGGATTGAACTCCTGCTACAGTGGCTATGGTCTGCCTCATAGTGCATTGCTTAACCCATCGCGCCACCAGGGCCCTAAAGCTGTTTCTTAAAAATTAAAAGAAATAATCAATTCTAACACTGGTAAGATTTAGTCCTTTAAAACCTTGATTTGCCATGTTCTGTGTGACCACATTTCCACACCTCTGACCTTTATTTTCAGCTCTGTTTTCTATCGATAAATCTACCAAATATCTCTTTTTAAAAACAAAAATCAATGAATTGATAAGCCATTTTCTGCTTTGAGGACATTGCTATTAAAAGTTTATGGGGTTAACTAACTCTTAAATAATACATCCCCCCCATATCACACCTACAAAGATTGTTCTTTGGTTTGTAGTATGATGGCTTGCAGGGCCTGTACTATTGGCAACCCTGACAAATGCCCATGTTTCTAAATAAGGGCAGCAACTCATCCTTAGTGATCTTGACTTTAGCTGTTTTTTTATATCCTATAGTCAACGTGAAAGTGTGGTTTTTTTTTTTACCCTGTTTTTCCTAACTTTCACGAATCTTCAACTTTCAATAATGTGTATTTAATTAATTATTTAATTTAATTTGTTAGTGCTCTTATTTGTCAGCATGGTTTATGTATCTGGTCTTTCGTAGACATAATTTTGTACTGTGGACTGTCAGGTCACTGGGGAGGTGACCCACATGGCGCAGCGGACCTCTCCTGCTGTGCCCGCTGCTCCCCTCAGCAGTGTGTTTCAGTCCATCTGCCTGTTCTGCTCCCTGCTCTGTCTGGTGGATTCTCTCACTGCCCTGCACCCTGTACCCCAGTGCTTGTATGCATAAATAAATAAATTTAAAGGAAGAAAGGGAGGGAGGGAGGGAGGGAGGGAGGGAGGGAGGGAGGGAGAGAAATGGACAACTGAACATGCAGAAAGTAGTGAAAGCAGCATAGGTTTCAAAGTCAGTGAAGTTCTTTAGTTTCGTTGGACACTATTAGACATGAGCAGGTCAATGTTTTATCATCTGTATAGTATGTGAAACAGGA
This sequence comes from Galemys pyrenaicus, assembly GCA_019455555.1. NCBI lineage: Eukaryota > Metazoa > Chordata > Mammalia > Eulipotyphla > Talpidae > Galemys > Galemys pyrenaicus. Next base: position 134,171 of record JAGFMF010011704.1, on the reverse strand, counting down.
GAAATATAGTCTCAAAGTTATACCTAAAAAAAAGGTGGGGGGAGTTACTATTTTTTCACTCTTTAGAAGCAAACCAGTTTGATATTTGTACTTCTGATATACTTTTGGTACACCTTTCTAGGGACTGATTATGTAACAACTTGGCTGCTGCCTAAATTTAATACTTTTAATACCTAGAATGGATTTTAGATGATACTAAAAAAGTTCATTCATGTGAATATGGTGGATTTAGTTTGATAGTACTTGTTGTCTTTCCCTTTTTGTTTTATTCATGAATATTTGTTTTCTACATGGAAGGACAGTTGTATATCTTTGCCTTTTCCCCACATTTATACATCAATATATTGATAGTTGTGTAAGAATTTGATGACAAATATTAGCTCTGTTACTGACCAATCAGAATTACTTTTTTAGACTAGTACTTGACATTAGTTGTTACTCTCATCTGTGGATTTATTTCTGTTAGTCGTTTTGTTAACTCTTTTGGAGGCCCATATAAACTTGGTCTTTTCACCTTAATATTCCCTCACCATTGTACTCATTGTTCATTTCATCTCTTGGACAAAATAGGCAGTTTTAGTTTTAATTGTCCTTTTTTGAGATGTTTATAGCATGCTAACTGATGATCCACTGAAAGCTTTCAGAATTGAGTTTGCTTTCACCTTGTCAGTTTTTTATCCTGTAGGTATTGTGTTTGAAATCAGTAGTTAGTACTTACTGCCATTAATATTTGTTCTGGAAAGCCTATAGAAATGATTCAAAATTTTTCATACATCTTTATTTTCCAGGATATTTACAGCACGCCATCTGGATGTTTGTGTACATTATAAACACTTGTTGGAAAGGCTTTCTAGAATTCAGAAGTAAAACTGGATTTAGAATTTCTTTAGTATTTTTTACCCACTTTATTAAGGATATTGCTGTATTATGTGAAAGTTGAATGCTAAGTCATTATAAGTGCCTACAGAGATTTTGAATGAAAAGCTGTTTCACTTGAAGGATTTTGAAATTTATGACTGAATTAAACAATAATTAGCAAGTTTAAGGTCTAGAACTATCTGCTGAAATTTTGAAATTAAAGGGATTGTTGATGATTTGAAATTCCTTTTTTTTTTTTTAAGATTTATTTATTTATGCATACAAGAGCTGGGGGTACAGGCCAGAGGTGCAGTGGTGAGAGGATCCACCAGAGACAAGATTTGGGAGCAGAACAGGCAGACTAACTGAAACACATTGCTGAGGGGATCAGTGGGCGAGGCAGGAGAGATCTGCCTGCGCCATGTGAGTCCCCTCCCTGGCTGGTGGCAGGGATTGAACTCATCCTGCAGTGACTGCAGTTTGCTTCATAGTGAGTTGCTTAACCCACTGCGCCACCAGGGAGACCCTAATTTAAAATTTCTTAATGTATGTGGTTAAAATTTAACAGGTCAATATGTTATATTTAAATTATACTAGTTCATAATGATTCAAGTCTTCTAAAATTCCCCTTGCAATCTTCCTATTTTCATTTGTTGGTGTTTTAAAATATTCTTTTTCTGATTGTCCACAAGTATGTGTTGACTTGGTAGTTACAATTTTCTTCAAATAAAAATCTTAAATAATTTTAAAAAATGTAACATTTCTACAGCAGTACTTTTTGACTTTTTATTTTTGAGACTGGGTGAAAGTTGAGATTTCATTAAGTGAATTTTGTCTTTTTATGACCTTTTGAACTTTTTATGTGAGTTTAAATAAGTTAGATAGTGTTTTGTTTAAAAACACATTGTAATACAAGAAGTATAAGTTAACAATTGGTCTCACTTGAAAAAAATGACTTTTGAAATATATAAATAACTTATTTTGAAGGTATTGCTATTAAAGAGTCAGCAAAAGTGGGTGATCAAGCTCAAAGGAGGGTGATGAAAGGTGTGGATGACCTAGACTTCTTCATTGGTGATGAAGCAATAGAAAAACCTACATATGCAACAAAGGTACATTTTCATTAATTTGTATAAATAAATAACATTTTCTTTAAAAAATTAAGTTGGTTTAATATGTAATTCAATTATAGACCTAATTAATACACTCAACTGCTTCTCAATAGAGATTTCATTTTTTCCTGTGGTCTCTCCCAATCTTGCTTGAACTTTAACAATCTTGCTGAAGCTTTGCTTTAACTTGTTTTTTCTCCCCTGAAGAAGAAAATTTTAGTCTGTTCAATTTAGTATTATTTACTTTTACATACTTACTGTATCTTAGAGCTTTCAGTATAATTATCTTTCTCTTACTGCTGTATCTCCATGTCTAGAGAGATTCTTCTCCTGTCTTTAATCAAACCCATACTATTTTTCTCCTTTTTTTAAACTGACTTATGTGGAAATACTGTTCTTTTCTCCTCTTTTTCTTTTTTTTACCTTAAATATTTATTTATTTATGCATACAAGCACTGGGGTACAGGCCAGAGGTATGGGAGGTGAGAGGATTCACCAGAGACAGAGTGGGGAGCAGAATAGGCAGATCAACTGAAATACACTGCTGAGGGGAGCAGTGGGCACAGCAGGAGAGGTCTGCTGCGCCATGTGAGTCCCCTGCCAGTGGCTGTGACTGCTTCATAGTGTGGTGTTAACCTCTTATGCCACCAGAGTTCCATTCTCTTTTCTTCTTTTTCCCTTTCTCTTTCTATACACTTTCCCTTGCTCCCACCCCGACCTTACCTCTGTTTTTATTTTATTATACAGTGAAATACCTTTTTTTAAGATTAAATCTTAATGCCCCCAGGAACTGGGGTGTAGACCAGAGGTGCAGGGAGTGAGAGGATTCAGCAGAGACAGTGGGGAGCAGAGTAGGTGGATCTACTGAAATTCACTGCTGAGGGGAGCAATGAGGGAAACAGGAGATGTCTACTGTGCTATGTGGGTTAGCTTCTTGGCCTGGGGTTGAACTTATGTTGCAGTGGCTGGTGAAAGCTTGATAGTGCTGTGTCTTAAACCTTATGCCATCAGGGAGGCCTGAGATACCTAAATTTTAATTATACAATTCAACACATTTTGTGACTGTCTTCATAAAAATTGAGGTTATAGAACAAATCTAGTAAACCAGATGCTTTTTTTGTGTCTCCTCTCCTATTCGCCACCCTCATCTGCACCAAAAGGTGAACACTATTTTTTTTTTTAAGATTTATTTTTATGTATGTATGTATAAAATAACTGGAGTGTAGGCCAGGGGGTGAGAGGATTCACTAGCGACAGAGTGGGGAGCAGAACAGGTAGTTTGACTGAAATACACTGCTGAGGGGAACAGTGGGTGAGACAGGAATGCCTGCTAGCAATACCATGTGGGCTAGCTTCCTGGCCGGGTATAGAACTCATGTTGCAGTGGCTAGCAATAACTTTAGAGCACTAAGAACCCCTGAGCCAGAAGGGAGGTCTGCTATTCTTAATCTGGATTGTTTTTATACACAGATTTTGCCTATTTTGCAAATTTACTCCTTTGTACTTCTTACTCCTTAATTTGTCATTGAAGAACAACTACTGCGGGAAACAATCTTCACAGTTAAGAATACCATGGTAAATAAGAAAAACAACTTTCTTAATGCAAGGCTATTATAGTTGAAAGAAAGACTTTGAAGAAATAGTTTTATGTGTTACATATGTTAGGAAAGTACAGGATGCTCTGGACTGTATTATGAGCACTTAACCTAGTTTACTACTTACTGAGGAAATCTTTGAGTATAAATCTTTTTAAGCTGAGACTTGAATAAAATAGGAGTTAGATGTGTGAGTTTTGTAGGGGAAGTTGTTTTAGTGAGAAACTCCAATATTCAATTTTGACATAATTTGTTTCAAATATTTTAGTTGAATTACATGAAAATGTTGTAGAAATAATTTCATTTTCATATAGCTAATTATGCATGTCACCAAAATGATCTGTGGTACCATTATCACACCTCAGATAATGCTATTTTCATCCAAGATCCATTAATAATCTGAAACTGCTCTTGGGTTTTTTTATAGTTTGATTTTTGTAAGATTTAACTTGTTTTGTTTTTTATTTGAATAGTGGCCAATCCGCCATGGTATAGTTGAAGACTGGGACTTGATGGAAAGGTTTATGGAGCAAGTGATCTTTAAATATTTAAGGGCAGAACCAGAAGATCATTATTTTCTTTTGGTAAGTATGACTTAAATTTCACTGAGGCAATTTCTGAAAAAGCTTATTGAGAACATTTCCATCACATCTGTGTTCAGTAGGGCATATTTTATTGTTAAGTTGTCATACATGTTTAGAAGATCTTGTTTTAAAACTGCATCACCTTTATGACTGTCCTTCCAGTACAGTAGTGATGCTGGAGTATCAAAGATTAGACACTTAGGAAGTTTTTTTTGATAATTAATATGAAATTTTTTTAAAAAAGATTTATTTATGCATCAGAGAACTAGGCTACAGGCCAGAGGCATGAGGGATAAGATGATTCACCGGAGACAGAGTGTAGAACAGAACAGGCAGATTGACTGAAATAAACTGCTACAGGAGCAGTGGGTGAGGCAGGAGAGGTCTGCTGCACCATGTGGGTCACCTCCCCGCCTGGCGGCAGGGATTGAAATTGTGCTGCAGTTTGCATTATAGTGTGTTGCTTAACCCACTGTGACACCAGGGAGGCCCCTTAATAAGAAATCTTAGTGATAGGAACAGTAGGTTTTGAAAAGGTAGAGACAGAATTTTACCTTATAGTTACCATATATTTAAACAGCCTATTTCTTCTTTTTGGTTTGTTTTACTAATATTAGACATCATTTACTAACTTAGTAGGAAAGATGAGGATTTTGTGTTTTTCCTCTCTGCCTAAACTCAAAATCCCTGTCTTCTCCCCCTCCTACATTATAGTTGTGTTGTAATGTTTGACTGAGTCACTTTTATTTTTAGTATGATAATTTTGTGGATATTGTTTATGGATGGGCTCAATGCATAGTAGAACGAACTTTACTGTGAGATTCACATATCCATAATCTAGCCTCAAAAGTTAACATTTTATTACTATTTCTTTATGATACTACTCATTTAATTGTTGATCTAGTATTCTGCATTTATTTTTTTGAATCAATTCAAAATGAGTTGCGGATAGTCATGTCAACTCTTAAGTACTTTAGCATATATTCATCAATTAGAATTTGTTATTTAATTTATAAAGTCTTTTTTAATTTAAAATTTACATGCTATAAAACCCACAAATCTTAACCCTCCCATTTTTTGGATTTCAACCAGGAGCTGAATCTTTCCTTAGCAAATATTTTTTTGGCTTTGTTGGCCATATGGTCTCAGTTGCAGCTTCTTAGCTCTGCAGTTGTAGTTGAGTAGAGACAACACTTGAATAGTTATGGCTGTGTTCTAGTTATGGCTGTGTTCCAATGAAATTGTATTTACAAAAGCAAGTGGGTGGCCTGGATTTGGCCAATAGAATGATGTAGTTTGCTCATTCTCTGTTTTTGACAGATGCATTCATCTGTGTAACCTAAATCATTATTAATACATGGAATGTTACTATCAATCTGGAAAGTCTTTTCATGCCCTTTCCTACTTAATTCCTGTCTCTGGGTAAAGAATGATTTTACCTGTATTTGAATTTAAAAAAAATGGAATCCTACAAAATGTTCTTTGCTCTTTGGTAGGACTTCTTTCACCAGTCTTGCGATTCATCCATGTTGTTACACATACCGACAGATAATATGTTACTATTTGTTGTTTGAGTGTAGTATTTCTTTACATGAATGTACTCAATATTCTTTTCCCCCTTGATGATCGTGTCAGCAATATTTTAGCTAGTATGAGACTTATCTAAATCTTCTTATAAGCAATATTTTCTTTTCTCTTGTGTGAATATTTAGATATGTAGCTGCTGTGTCACAGGATATGTACATGATAGGTTTTATAGGAAATTTTCAGAATTTTTTCCAAGGGCTTGTACCTTTTTTCCATAGCCTCCAGCAAAGTGTTAGTGATCTGGTTGCTTTATAGTCTATCCAACATTTGATGTGTCAGTCTTTTTAATTTTAATCTTTCTGGTGGGTATGTAAGATTTCTCTTTTTGTTTTAATTTGCATTTTTTTTGGTGACTCACGATGTTGAGGCACTTTTTCATGTGCTTATTAGCTATTTGTATGTTTTCCTTTGCAAGGTCTTCTGATTACATTTTATTTTATGCAGAACTTATATTTTTCCTGCAGTTTATAGTTTAACTACTTTGGTTTTTAAGTTTACTAAATAATCTCCAAACTATTGAGTATAGTTGTTAAACTCTTCTAAATAAGTTTAAACACTTTAGGTAGCTTAGCTATAAAGATTTTATTTGTGGAAAAAATATTTTTGTTTTACTTTGTGTCTTTTGGAATTAAAAAAAATTTAATTTGTAATGAGTTCAGTTTTATCAGTCTTTCCCTTTGCAATTTGTGCTCTTTAAGTTTAAGGAATCATTCTTTAAGATGAAAAGAAACTCTTCTCTATTTCTTAAGTTTAAAAGTTTTGCCTGTTTAAATATTTGAGATAAGACATTGGATTGAGTTGTTAGGTAGATTCTTAAGAATCAGAGATCTTACCCAGTTTCATGCTTTAAAATTTTAAACAGTTAAAGTAGTCAAAAAGACATATATGAGGTCCAGGATTTCAAGTGCTGCATTGGGTTCTTTCTTGCTCATTAGCATGTGTCTAACCCAGATTTAATCTGCAAGTTTCTAAGTGATGTATGTAGTTGCATAACATAAATTGAAAAGAACTGTGTAAATATCTACACTTTTTACTCTTAACACATATAAATATAGCATTTTCTAGGAAGCCATGCCATAAATTTATAGAAACTTGGCTTATTTACTATACTTAGGCAGCTTAGGTACATCCTGCTTAAAAGTATTACATAGATTAGAATTCTTCTATTAGCAAATAATACTGGTATGTTTGCTCGGAGGCCTGTAATTCCCATGTTTATAATTTGATTTGACTGGTTGTCCTTTCTGTCCTTCACGTCTTCTTTTTCTCAAGGTTTAATCCTTATAAGTGGTGTGATAAAGAATTTCATTTTCTTTTTTCTTTATGTGAGTAACCATTTGTTTTTGTGTATCTTTACATCTGTTTGCATTCTCTATAGTTTTTCTTCAGTCTATATATATATTGTTGTACCTAATTTTAATGATTTTTGAATTTAGTGTTTGAAATAATTTCTCATTTAAAAATTATAGTTATAAAAATAATATTTATTTTAAAAATGTTATTCAATTTAATAGACTGAACCTCCACTGAATACTCCAGAAAACAGGGAATATACTGCTGAAATAATGTTTGAGTCCTTCAATGTTCCAGGCTTGTACATTGCTGTGCAGGTAAGCAAGTTAATGAATCAATATAAGCTTGACTCTTAAGTTTTAATCTGGTTTCATTAATTCCCTCTAAAATTAATTTTTTTATGATGCTAGAGCATGTCATAGTACTTTCCTGATTCAATGATTTAGAAATCAAATTATAGAATATGGAAATATTTAGTGAGCAAAAGTGAAATGTTAAAGGAAAAAAGTTTAATGGTCTTTGGATATTTCAGAACCTTTCATAGGACAGAAATGAGAGACCTAATATTTATTTACTCCATGTCAGGAATTTTATATAATTTTTATTTGTGTTTGTAGCATTCATTTTGTCCTTTTTGTAGTCTGTTTTGATTGACTTATCAGTAGCTGTATTTGACCGCTCTCCTTGGAGAGTATCCAGTATATCATAAATTCTTTTAATATTATATTATACATAATTTGTGTATATACTTGTATAGAACAGCTTCACTCTTACCTCTCAGTAGCAGAGGTCACCTATTATATTTATTTTATAGCAGGTATAATACCTGGCATACCACAGATGCTTAATAAGTGTATAATGTGTAGTGATTATGATGTGATATGGTGTTAAAATAGGATGGCCTAGATATCTTTCTAGGTCCCTGTCATCTATTTTATTGTAACTAGGTAAGATCAAAACAGTTTAATCCTGCTTTTAATTATTAGTCAAAAATTGAGGTTTGGAATTTACATCCTTTGTAAAACATTAACTGCAAACTTCCAAACTCTTTTTGAAATAGGAATTGTACTTTGTTGCCTATGCCAAGGTTTTTCACAGAAAAGTGTTATTTTATCAACTTCCTAATTAAATCATGGTATGTGAAAGTGTGCAGTGCTTTTTTTGTGATTAACTGATTTGTTATATCTGAATGTAAGTTGTACTTAGAAAATTTGGAAGTAATCTTAAAAGAGTGATACCTGTTAATAGTCATCTATGTATTTAGTAATTGGTGGCCGGTGATTGTGTACTATCTTACTTTCCCCTCACTTTGTGATTTGTAAACTAGTCAGGATCTTGGCAGTTTTAGTTTTCCTGTTAAACTTTCATATTTCTTTTTTAATTTTCAACTGAAATGCGGAAAATTTGTAAATGTGCTCCTAAAAGTAAATATAAGCCTGTAACTTAGCTTTAATAAATGTAGGAGGTGGATAATATAAATTAATTTTGTACTTTCTTCCCAAAATTAAATATTAAATATTAAATATTTCCAGTGAAATATTTTTCTCTACTAACATTTTGTTTTTGTTTTTATTTTTTACCTACTTTTTTTTTGTTCAAGGCCGTTCTTGCCTTAGCTGCATCCTGGACCTCAAGACAAGTAGGAGAACGGACATTGACTGGTACGGTAATAGACAGTGGAGATGGTGTCACTCATGTCATTCCAGTGGTAAGAATGTTTTAAAATTTCTGAATACAACATTAAATAATTTATCTGGTAGGGTAAATCATGGATTAATACCACTTTTTATAAACTTTAAATATTACACTTGAAATTTGATCTGATTTTCTCATTAGTTTAGATATAGCTTAATTTTTTATTAGCTAGAATTATTAGAATTTTATAAACAAATTCTAGTTGATGATGCTTTTTCCCCCCCCCCCCATGTAGGCTGAAGGGTATGTGATTGGCAGCTGTATTAAGCACATTCCAATCGCAGGACGAGACATAACATATTTTATTCAGCAATTGCTGAGAGACCGAGAAGTAGGAATTCCTCCAGAGCAATCCTTGGAAACTGCTAAGGCAGTAAAGGTAAAAAGTAATGATGACAATGTAATCTAATTAGAAATTAAAGTTAAATTTATAATATTAACGTGAATGATGCTAAAGAACAGTAAATTTTTAAAATTTGAAATGAAATACTTTTTTTCTCATATTGTTGTTAATTTTTGAACGATTAATTATTTCTCCCCTCAGGTGTGGTCACTGGTTTTCTCATCAGTATCACCATAGTCCCTTGTACTGTGAAGAATAGTATTTATTAAAAGTCCACTTTTGTTAGCCAATTACAAATCATGACTTAATTATATGTATATATTTCTAAGGAAATTATTGTCTGTTTCTCCTTTTTCGTTCTCTCCACGTTTTCCTATTTGAGAAAACTTACATATAAGAACATTTATACTAATTGACTAATAAACATTATAGTGATTATTCTCTTTAATAAAATAATTAGCTCACTTCAGAGTTTTACCATTTCAATTTTTCCACTGAAGTTTTTTTTTTTTTTAATTCATTTATTTATGCATACAAGAGCTGGGGTACAGGCCAGAGTCACGGGAGGTGAGAGGATTCACCAGAGACAGAGTGGGGAGCAGAACAGGCAGACTGACTGAAACACATTGCCAAGGACAGCAGCGGGCGAGGCAGGAGAGGTCCCCTGCGTGCCTGTGGGTCCCCTCCCTAGCCGGAGGCAGGGATCGAACTCTTGCTTCAGTGGTTGTGGTTTGCTTCACAGTGCGTTGCTTAACCCGCTGCATCACCAGGGAGGCCCCCACTGAAGTTTTTAATACTGACAATTTTACATTACAGTTTTTTTAAAAAATATAATTACTTGGTTATAGAAAAAGAGGTGACAGTTGGCTCGTGATATAGCAAATAAAAGAAAAATGTGAAAGTTACTTGAGGTCTTTAAATAATTTGTCTGATATCTAAGTCTTTATCAGCCCTTCATACTAATGGCCAAAATACTTGACTTTGCTTTTTAAATTGACCATTTGCCAATATACCATAAAAATTATAGTTCTTCAGATGTTTTAAATATATAAAAGCTAAAATGTGTTGGCTAAACAACTTTCTTCATTTATTTGATTCTCTTTGGGTTATTATAGGACTTTCCTCTCTTCAGAAATTAGGAATGGAAATGAATTTACTGCTTTTTCTGCAGTAAAGGAATTAATATTAGTGCTGACAACCAACAGTAACCAACCCCATGTTGGTGGCATCAAAATGAAATGGAAAAAAAATTAGGAATACTATTGTTTTCAATGTCTTTGGAAAACCTGTGAGGTTTTTAAATATAAAAATCCAGTGATTTTTTTTTTTTTTTTTTCAAAATAACCAAGTACTTAATAATCTACTCTAGAGAATTTTAAGCTTCAAGGGTTATTATTTCCATGTAATTCTTATATAGGCCTAACTAGTATCAAATATTCTTTCCTTTTATGTCTTTTAATCATCAGTAGCAATATTTGCTATTAATATCTATTTTTGTAGTCATTGATGATAAAATAAATCTGTGAAATGTGTATTTTTCTTCCTTTTTTTTTTTAAAGACTAGTTACTTGGGAGCCCATAAATTGCAAAATCCATAGTTTTTATGAAAAATTGAGTAGAAGTTTTTTTGTGTGTTTGTTGTTTTCTCAGACATGGAAAAGAATAGTTCATATTTTTTTTTTTAATTTTTTTTTAATGCATGCAAGAACTGCAGTGTATATAGGTCAAGGGTGCAGGAAGAGAGAGGACTCAGTAGAGAAAGACTGGGGAGCAGAACAGCAGATCTACTGAAATACACTTCTGAGTGTAGTACCAAGAAACATAGGAGAGGCCTACTGTGCCATGTGGGTTAGCTCCTTGACTGGGGTTTGAACTCATGCTGCAGTGGCTGGCATTAGCTTGGTAGTGCTGAGACTTTAATCCCTGGGTCATCAGGGAGGCCCCTAAAATTAAAAATAAAAAAGAATAGTTTATATTTTCAGCCTTTTTTTATTTTGCTTACTTACTGATGTCATAGTTTTGTTACAGTAGGTATAAAAGATCTGTATTAAATTGTGTGGTTATATCAACTTATTGATTCTCTAGTTTTATGTGTCACACTTTCTCTTATTTAGAATGTAAGCTCCATTAATTATGAAAACCTTGTAAAATATTGGATGTCATTAATGAAGGTTGTCATGAAATAGCATTATAGTAATAAAGATTGAGTCTTTGTGTGACAGTCTTTCTTTATTCATTTATGACACCAGAGATTACATGTAGGAGACAGCTGTTTATTTTTACTGGACATAAGAAATCCTAACATAAAACTTTTTCAGCTTAATTTTCTGATTTTATTTTTTGGAAATATTTTTTCCCTCAATTCTAGTTCATTGAAAATATGCCATATTTTTACTTTTCCTAAAACAAGACAAATTATTACTCATTTCTTTGTTTTTTAAAGGAGCGTTATAGTTATGTCTGCCCAGATTTAGTAAAAGAATTTAACAAGTATGACACAGACGGATCAAAGTGGATTAAGCAGTATACTGGAATCAATGCTATCTCAAAGAAGGAATTTTCCATTGATGTTGGTTATGAGAGATTCTTGGGGCCTGAAATCTTTTTTCATCCAGAGGTAAGTTTTCTTTTTGAGATGTAATTGTTTTAAAATATTCAGCAGAATATATTATCCAACCATAAGATATCCAGAGAGTTAACCTCAGCAATAACTTTTGTATACTAAAAACTATAGTGAATCATTGTTCAGGAAGAAATTGTCTTTGTTTTAGTAGACTAAACAGTAACTTTTCATACATTTAGAAAAATGAAACTTCTATCTCTAATATTTGTAGACTTAGGATAGTGGGAAGAGGGGAGTCTCTTAAATTTATGATAATTTAAGAAAAACAAGTTTTTGAAATCTTAAGGTTCTTCCATCCTATAAAATGAAAAGGTGACAATTTAAAAAAAGCCCCTTTAATTGACTATTACAACAAAACTTTTTCCTGTTAGCAAAGTAGTGTTTATCTTGCAATATATGGACTATATAAAATATGTGCTTTTTTGGGGAAATACGTGCTTTTGATAATTAAAATTCTTTTATAATTTAGTAGAACAAATTTAATGAAATTACTAATCTAAGTATCTGCTCTGCTTAGCATTAAGAACTCAACAAATTTTATAGCCTCAGTTTTCAGTTTAAGCAGTGATAATTCAAAAATGAAAAATTGTTTCCTTTTTGATCATGTCAAACTCTATAGTAAGAGATGTTTGAACAGGTAATGTTTCTTTAATGAATGCATGTTATCTGCTGAGAGCATAGAAACAAAGAATAATCTAAGTCTGCTTGGGAAGGGGATTGGTAGGAAATGACCTGGATAGTTGTTCATGGACTAGAGAATGAGACACTGATATGTTATGCAAAAGGAGTTTACTGGATTCTCTAATCATCAGCATAGAAATGACACAGATTTATATACAATGTTAGGAAGGTGACTCTTCCTGCCCTGGGTTGGATAGATTGGAATAGAGATATGAGTTGTTTTGGAAACAGGCAAGTTTATTGCAGTTTTTTCAGATGAATGATAAATAATGTCAGTAGGTCAATGAGAATGAAAAATGAGTTAGAGCACAGAATGAGAATCAGCATGGTATACTGATAGCTTAGATGTGGAGAGAGTAACAATGAAGAATCTGATGACTCCAGGTTTATAAGTTGAACAACTGGATGTCATACCATCCACTGAAATTTGGAATACAGATGAGCTTATTGTACATTTTGAAAAGTTAAAATATGAAAACTTGGATTAGTTTTTTTTTTGAACTGATGTGTGTATTTTGGTGTAAGGGTGGATATAATATCATACCATATGTAGGACAAGGGAAAAGATTGACCAGGGAGTGGATGGGGCATGGGGAGAAAGGAAAGAAAGGACTCTAGTGGACACTTAACTTTATGGACAGACAAAGGAATCTGCAAAGGACACTAGAGATCACAGATGGAAAGAAGCCCAGTCAAGGGACTATGGTCCTAACATTGAGAAAAAAAGACTATTTAAAGGAGAGAGATTAAAAATGACAGTTGCTATGATAGAAACTTAAGAGTTTTCATTGTCAGATTATTACTGACCCCAGAGAAGCAATTTCAGTGGAATGTCGTGATAGAGTCAGCTTGTTCTTTTTTTTTTTTTTTAAAGATTTATTTATTTATGCACACAAGCACTGGGGGTACAGGCCAGAAGTGTGAGGGTGGGGGGAGGCTGAGAGGATTCACCACAGAAAGCAGGGAGCAGAACAGGCAGATCAACCGAAGGACACTGCTGAGGGGAGCAGCGGGCACAGCAGGAGAGGTCTGCTGCACCATGTGGGTCCCCTCCCTGGCCGGAGGCAGGGATCCAACTCAGTCGTGCTGCAGTGGCTGCGGTTTGCTTCATAGTGCATTGCTTAACCCACTGCGCCACCAGGGAGGCCCGAATCAGCTTGTTCTTCAGTGAGAAGTAAAAGATTGGGAATTCATAGTGGACATGTTAGAGGTGATTCTAAAAGAAAAGCCTAATTGCTGCTGGGGATTGATTAGACTGGCTGAAGAATTATATCTTTAAGGAGGATTACTCCAATGATAGCAGGAAGGAGTTAAGTATGGGTATAGGAAAATGTGGAGCTGTAAGGCAGAGGAACAGACAGGTAGTTGAGGCAAGTTCATCATCATCATCAGTTTATAGTTTTAATTTTTCTCATTAAGAGGAATGAAACTTATGCTGGGGGAAGGGAAAACACTGTAAGGTTGAGGACTGGAAAAGTGTAATGACTTTTATAATCAGAACTGAGGGATATTGAGAGGGTGACTGGGGAATGCATATTTATGTTAATGGGGCACCATTATATTAGCTATCAGAAGTTTTAATCAGACAATAAAGTTTTGCCCCCTCTGGCAGTTGTGGGAAAGGAACAAAATATCTTGACAAGGCACAAGTTAAAATGCTGTTCCATAGAGAGGAGAGGGAATTCAGATGGCTGAATTACTTGGATACAGTGAGAGATGCTTACAGGGATTAGAGAGCGTGATGAATTGGTATGTAGTTATAAATTGGAAGCAAAGGGAGTGAGCACCGGAAGGATAAGGAATTGTCTCAGAAATATACAGGAACTTAAGGATTCTAAAACACTTTATCTTGGCAGGTTTTAAATAAAAATTAATTAAAAGAATAAATACACATAATTTTAAAAGTCAAATAACACAGACAGACTTTAATTTTGGTAATCATCTTCAGATTTCCAAATATTCTGTTTATACTACTATTAATATGGTATCTGCTAATCTCCTTTTGGGTTAGTTGATTTTTTTTTTTGACCTTTTCCTTAGCCTGTCTAAATTTTAATTATTAGGTAAATCAGTATTACAATTTTAGAACTGCTTGTTTACTTTTGAGAAAAGTATTGTAGTATGATTTTTTCTCTTAAACTTTTTCTAAACTTTTGCTTCATTTTTTTCATTTGTGTCATTTTCTCTGTTCATTTACTATTTTGTTTATTCATGTGAGTTGACAATAATTGCCTGGTTATACAGGTTTATAGGGGCTTCATTACTCCATGTAGAGAATTCTAATTTCTTTTTGTAAAGTCTTGTTTACCATTCCTTTGTAGTTTCTTTTACCTTCAGTTTCTGGGACTTTGATGCACCAGGCTTTATTTTTAATCAACTTACTTTTCTAAAATGTCTGGTATATCCCAGTCCGAACCTATTTTCTTTCTGTACCTGGCAGAATTGTCTTATTCCTTTGCTTATTGTTCTGTGGATTTCCTTTGACTCTTTTCTTGTGTTGGAGACCTTTCCCACATTCCTTATCTTTCTCTTTTTTACAATTTGTTGATATTTGGCGGAGATCATCTTCCCATCAGGGTTCCCAGTATAAAAGAGTGCATGAAATTTAGAACTTTGCATGTCTGAAAACATACTCATCTTATGTATGAGTATGTGATTCATCAATCACTGATATGTAGATTCTATATTGGAAATAATTTTTCTTCTGTATTTTGAATTACTCAGTTGCTTTTTATTACTTAAACTATTCTGATTTCTAAACTTTGTATATGACCTATTTTTTTCTCCATATTCTTGTAGAATTTTTCCCTTGTCCCTGAGCATTCTTATGTGCTCTCAATTTTTTTTTAGTTGTTCTTTATCTTTTTGTACTAATCTCTTATCTTTTGAACTTTCCATTGCCTTTTAAATTTCTTCTACCATTTAATTTTCGAGTTTCTATTACCCCTCCTTGAAATAGTCCCTTTTTTTGATTCCCTTGTTTGTTTGATGGTTGTGGTTCTCTGAGGCTATTAATAAGTTTTTGAAAGTTTCCTTTGTGCATGGTCTCTTCTAAATTGCCTTTTCTTTTTGTTTTAATTTCTATATTTTTTTCTGCTCGAGACTTTCACGGGCTACTCACTTAGGAAAGAGGCATTGGAATTCTAAACTTTGTGGGTAAGGCTTATGTCAAAGCCTTTTTTTGTGTGGTTCTGTAGATAATTTTGTTTAGTCAAGTTTCCAAGTAAGTGTCCTTCCTGGAGGATAAGTGCTGATGGCCAAATGGGGTGAGGAGTTTGGCATGTGTATGTCAGCAGTAGGCTACATATCATCACTTCAGATCCCTGCAATTAATTGTATTCTGCTATGTGTAAGAGTTATAGGAGACTGTTCTCTCTAGAGGATAGATGAACCACTTTTCTCCTTGAATGAGGAGGCATTTGATGATTTCTTTAGAGGGGATCTAGGTTTTAACTGCTCTCAGAGAGACTTTGAATCAGTTGTCTTCTTTGCCCTCCATCCATCTCATTTTCAGAGCTAGCAGATCCAGGCCAGTTCTTTGGGGGATCTGTGATAGAAAACAGGTTAGTTTGGCTCTCCTTATTTAAGTATTTTTTTTTTATTTTTTTTTTATTTTTATTTTTTTTTCATTAAAATATTTTAAAATTTACATATACTTGCCATTAATTGTAATCCCCATGTATTCCCCATCACCATCGCACCAGTGCACCATCACCTCAGTCCCTCG
>JAGFMF010011704.1:55208-117210 GCA_019455555.1 Galemys pyrenaicus | reverse complement strand
ATGGTTACAGGTCTTATGTCTAAATCCTTAATCCATTTTGAGTTGATTTTTGTGCATCGTGAAAGGCAGTATTCTAGTTTCATTCTTTTGCATGTAGCACTTATTTAAGTATTTTATAGGATCTGCATGGCTTTGTCCATCTGCATCCTAGATTCCAGTTACTAAATTATTTTATTGCTGTGTTTCTTGTTGGGATTATGCTTTTTTTTTTTTTTTTTTTAAGTCTCTGTATTAGTGTTTTTAGTAGTTTTGGGAGAGAACAAGATTGGATATGCTATCTTCTCCAAGAACAGACCTGTTTTTTTTGGTATCATGTAAACTGTCACCTCCTAAATGAATTTTAGGATTCCTTTCCCTGTAATTTTAGATATTTGTGTCATGGTTCCTTTTTCATTTGAAAGATTCACTTTGGTTTTTCTTCTAGTTAAATGAAAGTTTAGGCTTCTGAATTTGAACCAGAGGTCAAATGTATTAAAGAATAGGACTTTTTTTTTTAACAGCTAAATTCATTACAAATTCTACAAAACTGTTTTTAGAAGGAACAGGTTTGACACTCAGTTTTTTTTAGGAAATTAAACATTTTGGACAAAGCTGTTTGAGCACTGTGTTTACTTTAGTGTATTCTGTATTCTAACTTTCCCAAAAGAAACTATATTCTTCCTTTGATAGTCTTGTATAGTAACAATAAGAACTGTCTAAGAACATTTAGAGGTAGGAGTAATCCTTTTGCTGAAAGTCAAAAACACCCAAAAATATTCTTAGAGAACCCTAGGTTGAACCTATTAGTATTAAAGTACTGAATAACCCTCAAAAATTTGTTGTTTATTAAATTTCATTTTAAAAATTTATTTACTAAATATTCATTGCTGTGGCTTTACTAAATATTATTCAACTGGTTCTCACCTGAAGTTTTGTAATATAATACCCCCGGGGCTTTTAAAAGATACACTCAAATCAGACTTGGATCAAGGGTATGTGAATATTTAAAGGTTTTGTAAACTGTCTCTTGTATATTCTAGTTAAAAACTATCAGTACTATGAGAGGAACACAGATTTAGCACAGAAATAAATGACCCTGTCCCTACTTTTTATTTGAACATGGTATAGCAGATAAATTATCTTAATGGTAGAGAAAGAATTAATAGGAAGATTAGTCTCATGTGCATGTTTATATATTATTGTCTTAGGTAAATACCGAAAAGTTTGGCCAAGGAGGGACAATGAAAAGAATTTGCAAGTTCTGTGTATAAGTTGCTAACAAATTTTAAAATCAGACTATTTTCTGTCAAATATTCTCTGTCAGATTTGGGGGAGTAAATCTTCTTGAAGGACCATTAAGGACCATTATAGGTAATAAAAGCATGTTTTGGGAACTTAAGGTTCCTTTGAGATTTCATAGTCAGAAATGTACATGAATAATATTATGGAAAAAAAAATCAGGGCTCTATTTCTACTTCTTGTGCCACTAAGTTATCAACAATGCCATTCTTTATAGCCACTAAGTTATCAACTCTGCCATTCCTTGCAAATAACCTAAGTCTGTCTGTGAGAGGTATAGAAAGCCAGCCAAATTGAACCATGTTGTTCCATTTTTCCACATGGCGCAATATAGAATAGCACTGACGGATAGAACATTCCTTATTGTATAGGTTGGGTTCTTAAATGAAAGTCACACTTATATACCCACTGTACATCCTTGTTAGGGTTTCTTATGTATGCCCATCAACACACTAAAAGGATTTTGACTGCCAGTTTCTTTTCCCTTATTACTAAATTAGAGATCCATAGAACCTTTCTTATATTTTACTTCATCTAAATTAAAATTTTTTGTATTATTCTTCATTGATTGAGAAGCAAGGGAAGTGGTTGGTAGCTCATCAGACTATTTTTTTTTTTTAATTTTACTGAGGTACATTTGTTTATTTTTGACAAATCAGCTACATTTTGACCTTTTTAATCTAGGGAAAAATAACATCCAGCATTTTCCTTTACATTTTTAAAGACATACATGTCAACTTAATGTCTATTTTTAAAAGCTTTTAGTAAAATAAGATCTTTGTTTCAGAATATAGTTTTAATTCTGAACTCTGGCATTGAAAATTTTCTGTTTTGTAGCTTTTCTTTTTCTTTTTTTTTTTTTTTAAAGATTTATTTATTTATGCATACAGGAACTGGGGTACAGGCCAGAATTGTGGGAGGTGAGAGGATTCACCAGAGTCATAGTGGGGAGCAGAACAGGCAGATCGACTAAAACACACTGCTGAGGGGAGCAGCAGGAGAGGTCTGCTGCGCCATGTGGGTCCCCTCCCTGGCCGGCAGCAGGAATAGAACTCAGGGATCGAACTCCTGCTGCAGTGGCTGCGGTTTGCTTCATAGTGCGTTGCTTAACCTACTGTGCCACTAGGGAGGCCCAACTTCATCCCATTTTCATAGTGATTCTAATTACCAACATTTTCTATCAAACCTACGTCCATAACCAGTACATTAAAAATTTTTAAAGCTTGTTTATAGAAGGTACCAACTATACCTTATAAGCATATGTTACTGTTTCAACATAGCAGTTTTGTGGTTTTTTTTTTAAAGAAATATTACAGAAGGAGTACCTTCACCAGAACCTTCCTTTTATCTTCCTTCTTCTGGAGTATTTTCTATCAAGGATTTAATATACAGTCCATGTTTTTTAATGTACATGTATCTATAAAGTATACATATATTTGAAAGATGAAATCATTCCATTTAAGGTAGATTTTTAAAGGTGATTTTTAGTTTTGAATGTAAGATATTTGAAAATCGCTTAAATGTCATCATATGAACATACAATTCATTGTCCTTATTTACAATAGAGATTGTATAAGGTTGACTGTGAATACTGAATTAGCAAATACTGAACTGTTGTACCTAGTGTAAATACAGAGTACAAAGTTAGGCTTCTGTAGGCCTCACGTTATGTTTTTTTTTTTAGCATCTTAGGAATAAAAAACTTGGTGTTATATGTGTTTCTGTTTAAGACACAGTTATGATGTATTGTTGATTCATTAATATTGAACTCATAGCCAAGAGCTTTATGCCATATATGAATGAATCTCATCCTTCACATACATTTTCTCCATAAAGTGTATCACAGCCTTCCTATGCTTAGGTTGACTATAATTAAAGAAATCTAATTAAAAAAAATAAAAGCAGAGGAAAAAAAAGGAATAGTACATAGCATTCTAGCACTATCTTGGGGTAATTTTAAATAGTAAAATTGCCACAAAACTGAAAACTGGTAATAAGTAGATCATGAAAATCAGGACACAAATTGTATGAAAACTGAAAAGAGAAAGGAGAGAAATACCTTGTTCAACTTTAGCTGTGAATGTGTATATCAGTCAACTTAAAGTTTTGCAGCTCTACAGGTGTGCATGTCTATGAGCACCTTGAGTATTGACTTTGGGGTTACAAATAATCTTAGTAAAACTTTGCAAATTCCAGATCCATGAATGATAAGTATTAACTGTATGCCTTATTTCCTTCCCTATTGATGGGCTTATGAGTTGTTTTTAGTCTTAGAAACAAAGCTTCAGTGAATTTGATTTTATGTAATAGTGCATGTATAAGTATTGTCAAATTATTCTCCAAAATGATTACATTGTATGCTCATCAGTAATGTGAAGTTGCCATTCATCCAAATTTTGCCAATGTTTTTAATTTCAATCAGAGACCAGAATTTGTTCCTGAAAACCCTTTTGTTTTTGAACTACAAACTTAGTTTTTTACTGTGATGTTTAAGTTAGTAGTTATCTAATTTCTGTCATATTTCAACTTTATTTTTCAGTTTGCTAATCCAGACTTTACTCAACCTATCTCAGAAGTTGTAGATGAAGTAATTCAGAATTGTCCTATTGATGTCAGACGTCCTCTCTACAAGGTCAGTATTTTCATCAAAAATTGTTATTCAGAGTTGTTATTTAAAAAAAGTCTTTATTTTTTGTTCATTGAACAGTAAATTTAAAACACCCCTTCAAAAGGACATAATAGAACTTTTGTACCAACTGTTTCCTACATCTTTAAATTTTTTCCTTTTTTTCAATACAGGTCATACTTACTTATTTATTTTTTCTCCATTAATACAGAATATTGTCCTCTCTGGAGGTTCAACCATGTTCAGGGATTTTGGACGTCGCTTGCAAAGAGATTTGAAAAGAACTGTAGATGCCAGACTGAAATTAAGTGAGGAATTGAGTGGTGGTAGATTGAAGGTTAGTTTTCTCAGTTATTGTTGAGAAGGTTGAGTATGCCCTGATTATTATAATGGGGAGGGTGTCAACTTTTGCTCTTATTTAGGAAAATAAAAGGGAACTCTTAATCTAATGTAAAGAGGTTAATATTATAAATTACATACTATGTTGATCTTTTAGTTGCTCTTGGATTTTATGTACAGTTCCAGAGGTATACTTAGTTAGAGCTGTGAGAAAGATTTTTTTTTTATATCTCTCAGAGATGACAGATATAGTAGATTTCTTACATATTTCAGGGATAATATATTTTATGAACCCACAAAAATTTAAATACTGAAGTAGGACAACAAAACAGATGAGAGAGATGTCAATATCGGGAGGTAAAGTCTCTTTCACAAATTGATTCTAGCCTCCCACATAAAAACCTCAGTGTATAATTGATGGTTCAACAAAATAATCTTCTGTACATGTTCTGGATTTTTGTACTTGATATCAAAAAATCCAAAATTTAAGTTCTTGGTTACTTTTTATATTAAATAAATTTTCAGTAAATTTTTTGTTTCGTCCGTGTTAAATGTAGAATAATAAAGGAAAACATTAATTTGGAGAATATATTGTTAAATAAAGTACATTTTATTCAACTAGGGAAAAATTAGCAGGAATGAAAGCTCTCAAGCTGAGCAATAACAGTCATTCAAAATGAACTAAAAGTTAAACACAACGTACTAGGATTTGCTACTTGTTGAAAAATCTGCATGGCAGCTTTTTTCAGCTCCTGAAATTGTGTTATCTTAAACCTATCTCTTGGAGTGTAGTTAAAAGTATATTTAAGTATTTGCTTAGTTTGTAATTATTCATTACAGATATATGAAAAAATGCTGTTTTTGAGTATAGTTTTTATTTAAGTAAAAATGACAAATGACTTAGGAAAAACCATATGGATACTGGAGGACTCTGCTTCCTTACCCTACTCAGTAGTCATTTTATAAATCTTCACAGCATGGCTTTATTTCCATTCAATTTTTATTGAGCTGAGGGTATGTTGGAAGTATAATGGTAAAATATTACCTCCAAATATTTTAGTGCATATTTTTTAAAGATATGTATATATGTATATATATTGTAAATATATACATAATAAAGATACATATTGTAATAGGTAAGATCATGAGCTTAACTTACTATTACCTAGTTATAGATACTATTATAATACTATTACCTAGTTATAGACCTGATTTAAATTTCAGCAGTTCCCTTTAATAGAAAAAGGGAAAAACACTTTTTTTTTCTGATTTAGCACCCAGTGTTGGATTACACATTTTCCTTTAATTCAGAACAAGCATTTAATCTTTTTGTATTTTATAATCTTAACATTTTTGAGCAGTATAAGCCATCTTATTTTGCTGAATGTTTCTCAATTTGGGGTTAGACTGTCTTTGTTTCCTCAAGATTGGGATTAGCCCATGCACTTTTCATGGTTAGGAGCAGATTGTGCACAGAAATGATATCCAAAAGTGCCTTTTTTTTTTTTTTTTTTTTAAGATTTATTTATTTATGCATACAAGCACTGGGGCACAGGCCAGAGGTGTGGGGGGGTGAGAGGATTCACCACAGAGAGCCGGGAGCAGAACAGGCAGATCAACAGAAGTACACTGCTGAGGGTAGCAGCGGGCACAGCAGGAGAGGTCTGCCACACCATGTGGGTCCCCCCCCTGGCTGGCAGCAGGGATCGAACTCGTGCCTCAGCGGCTGTGATTTGCTTCGTAGTGCGCTGCTCAACCCACTGCGCCACCAGGGGAGGCCGAAAAGTGCCTTTCATTAGACACCTGCCCTGATATAATTTGTCTTAGATATTAACTTAGATCACTTGGTTGTATCTGCCAGGTTTCTCTACTGTAAAGTTATCTTTTCCACTGTATTTAATGAAATCTTACGGGGGAGGTATATTTAGACTTGTAACTGTCCTGTTTCTCATCAAACTCAAGTTTTAGTATTAACTATTAATTTTTCTTTCCTGAAATAGTTCTTAATATAGTTGTTGACAGATAGTATTTTGCAAATCCATCATCCCTTCCGTGTTGTTTAGTTTTCTGTCTCCCTCATTCATCCAGTAATATCTATAATTGGTCTCATTGTCTTGACCATATCATATGTGATAAAAATCAAAATGTCACTAATACTATTATTGTCATTAATTTTGATGTTCAAATTTTCTCAGATTTCAGCAGTATGACCAGGCAAGATGGTTTTTATGTCCTTTTGATGTGACCACAGTATTCAAGCATTTTCTTACTTTTCTAAAACAGTAACTTGTCCCACACTCATTCTGTATTTTTACTTCCTTTTAGAATCAGCCTTTTCTTTTATTCCCCACCCCCACCCCCCCAAAGCAGCCTTGTTCTATTAGTGAAAAATGCTTTTCAACCAAGCACTGGAAACTAAGTTTTGGATGCTAGGCACATTCATTGTGCTACTGGGCGAGGCTTTCTTGGGGATTAGAGATGGGTTATGTGTGTGTGTGTGCCATTACATACCACTCCATAGTTCTCTAAACAAATTTAAAATTACGAATTCATACCAATAATGCCATTTGTAGAATACCAAAAAACTCACTGTAGCTTCTACTTCTCCATATATGTAATGCCTTTTTTTGCCTGGAAGAAACCTAGTTTCATTATCTACTTATATTTAAATTTTTGTGCAGTTCTTGAGTATGTATATAGTAGTTTTAGCATTGTTAATCAGTACCACCTGTGAGAAACAGACATGCTAATTGGAGTTCAATGTTTGCTTAGTTTTAATCTTCACCCTAAAATCATAATACAATGTTCACAGAGATTAGTTGGGTTTTTTCCTTCCCCCATAAATAGAACTAGCTTAATTTGTTTTTGCTGTATTTTGTTTTGCATACCTGCTTAATGTTTTTTTTTTTTTAATCTTTGCGTATATACATTTGGGGTTAATAGTATAGAACTTTTATTTGAATTCATTATTGACCTGGATTTTTCTCTGTCTTTTGCAGCCGAAACCTATTGATGTACAAGTCATCACACACCACATGCAACGATACGCAGTTTGGTTTGGAGGATCCATGCTGGCTTCCACGGTGAGATGAAGCTGACTTTTAAAATTTGACTTTTTTTTTCTTTCAGATAAAAGAATCTATCAATACTTACATACTTTAGAAAAATAAGGCACACATATCTTTAAATTTTATCTAAATATTATATGAGAAAGTATTAAAAGTACTTTGTAGTTTTAAAAGTGCCTTTAATACTTGGATATATATGTACATAATGTTTTAAAAAATAGAAGTCTCAAATATTTTATGTTTAAATTTTCTTTGCTTGTTAAAATATTAAAAGCATAGGAGAAATAAGCGTTGAGCAAGAGGAATACATGGATTAAATGTGCTTTTCAGTTCTGATATTTATAACTAATTTTAAGTCACAGTTACTAGAATTTCTAAACTTTGTTCAAGTACATTTTCAAGCATTTTAGATACAATTTGTTTTAAAACATATCAAAAATAATAGATTTTTACCTTTTATAAAAATGTATGTTTTTATTTTCAGCCTGAGTTCTACCAAGTATGCCACACCAAAAAAGATTATGAAGAAATTGGACCTAGCATTTGTCGTCACAATCCAGTGTTTGGAGTCATGTCGTAAAATTGACTTCATAGTTATTGGGGTTAGGGAGGTGGGGAAGAAATCATCTTTCTGATTATCTGTTTTGTCTGGATGGCTGGTTTTGAGGTTTTAAACCTGACTTGAAATAATAAGACCAAACATAATTATACAGGAATATTTTAATAAATATATCAACATACGAATGTAGAGGAGAGCCAAAATAATTGTTTTTCTTTAGATTGAATATTTGAACCATATGTGTAACAAAAAGAAGTGAATTTTAGTTCTTTCTGTGCCCTGATATTTTGTATATTATTGAATTATCCAAGATTTGATGGGATTTATCGGTATGTAGATAGCTCTATAATGCTTGAATTGTTCACTTCTGAGTGTGCAATGCAAGAGCTTGTTTATATTTCATACTTTTTATACTTTGAGGAAAAAAGTCAAAGAAAAACTACTATTTGAGGGAGAAAAAGAGACCAAGTAAAGGATAAATTAAAAATAACCTCATGAGACTTGGCGTACACATTCATGGGATTCCAGTTATTATGAATTTCTTCTCTTTCCTTGTGCCCCTCCAATGGTTTTCTTTGCAAGTGCTTTTGGGACTAAGAAGTTAGTATCTTGGATTAATTGATGCCTGCTAGTGCTTTCTGATTACCTGCATTCTGTTTCTTGCTTTCAAGAAAAAGTAAAGACAAGACTGTTGGACCAGTATTGCAGTTCTGTAGTGTCATTTCTTACAAAGAAAAGATTAAATTGATTACCAAAACTGGTTATTTAATGCCTAACACCATTCTAATAAAGGCACAAATTTCTTTTTAATACTTGTTTCAAGCTCTTTAATCTCTTTATAAGTTAACTAATAAATCTATTTTCTTCAAACCTCTGCAATGGTTCTTTGCAATCACAACAGTTGGTTAGCAAGCTGACTTTTTTATGTGCTCTATACAAATAATTGTGAATTTTTAATATGTTGAGTGTTTTCATTTTGATAACTGGATCTCCATTTGATATTTTCATTTGTATAACTCATTTGCAGTCTGAGATTTTTTTAGTGCCAGTCCCTGACATCATGAAAAGTAAATTTTCTTTGCATTTTAAAAATACCTGGATCATGAAGAAAAAGTGATGAAAATAAATTAAAAATGAATTACCTTTCCTAATGTTTTTTTTTAAGTGTCACTCTACTTTGTGTTATAGTAGAAAATTTCTTGAGAACTTAAAATTTCACCAGTTATTTGTAAAAGATTAAAATTGGAAGTGTTTATAGATTTTTAAGAATATATATATATAGTAATACCAGGGAACACTTGAATTTCATTGCCCATAAAAATAACATGTAAGATCTGTCCAAAAGTTAACATGGTCTGTCCAAAAGTTAAAGAACAAAGTGTTTTGTTTTTAATATAGAGTTGGGGAATAAACTTTATTTAGAGTGAATCTGAATATTTAAAATTGTATTAATCATATATGTGACTCAATCCTTTGAGTGTGGGAGTAAAGATCAAACTGTAAGTCCAGTAACAGTAGTATCAAAGGTGGTGTTTTTACTTGAAAAAATATTTCATGAATTTGGTTAAAAAAAAAAATTCAAACAGTACCAAAGAATAGATAGTAAAAGTAGATTTCTTTTCTACATAACCCTGTACCATTTTCTTATCATTACACTGCTAGAAATAGCTTTACTATCTGTGCTTATAAAAATGAATATAGTTCCCTTGTTTTGCACATATAGGAGCTAGTATATTTACTGTTCTGTACTTGCTTTTTTTTTTACATATCTTTTTAATAAAAAACTAAATAATAAGCATGAATTATCTCACCCTTTGACCCAATAATGTAGTATCATTGACACAAATAAATGTCTTTTCTACTGAGGATAGTTTGGTAGTAAGTGAATAAGCTAGAAAGACATGTTAACAAAGCTACAGGTTACAATCTTTGTGCATACTTATACAATGGTGTTTAATTGTTTGATAAAATGTGAAGGTCAGAGATTTTCCTTTAAATTTACACGTAGGAAAACAAAAGACTCCCTTGTATGTTTCCTGATATCTTTGCTTTTATAACAGTGAACTATAATATGATAGAAATAGTGCTTTAGAGGGCAGCCAAATGATATACAATCTGTAACCCTGATTCAGCATGAGGTGTCAGTGACTGAAGTTTTTCTTTTGGTTCTATAAATTGATAATATGACACCTTCAACTGTGTTTTGTTGTTGTTGATTGTTATTGTTTAAAAAATGGAAAATATATTTGTATATCTTGGAAAAATTCTTCATACTTTCTGGATCTCTATATATAAGGTAGCAATGTTATGATGGATTAGCAATGCAGTTTTTATGAGTTACAAGAATATACTTTAGTTCTTTAGTGTAGAAACAGTATTACCTAATATCTCCTTTTTAATAGCCAGGATTTTGATTAACTGGTAAATATTAATGGACAGAAATAAAGTAGATTATGATTATCTGACTTCACCTCCTATTTGTAGTAAGCCTTTACAACTTAACTCTTAAATGCTTATAGTTTGCACTTACTGCTAGTAATCACCCACTTCTGATCTACTCACATCCCTAATACAATTTTCATTATGTGTTCGAACCTACTTATAGATTGAAATAACTGTTCTTGGCATTATGTCCTAGAAATAGCTCCAGAAATAAGAATATGAAAAACAGGCTATTATGTTCTTTATTTTTGATTTCTACATAGAAGTACTAGAGAATATATTAAAGAAACTTCCTTCTTTTAGGTAACTCTGTAGATGCTACTAAAGTCCTTGTAACAGTATTGGAAATTATTTGTAGTGTAAAAGTTTATATTTACTACTGTAAAGAGATTCATGGTTCCTCTAATACTGGACTAATATGTAGGTACCAGCTTTGACTACCTTGGTACCTTGGCTAGCCCCTTGCAGTCTTTATATTTGCTAAAATCATAGGTGCAAACTCTGGGCATGAAACATTCTCATACTCAGATTGGGATCCTTTGTCTTAGTACATACTTCCTTGTAAGAACACTTAGTCTATGTTGTTGACCAAGGATGAGTTGTTACTGAGAAGTTATGGGGGAACTCTCACAAAAGATCCTGAAATAACTGTTTTTGCAATTATGTCCATACCATGTCTAAGTTGACTCATGAGCAAGAATTTTAAGATCTGTTGGATGGTCTGGGAAGTTTGTAGACTTCAGTGAAAAGGGATTTTTCAAACTCATTCTTGATGATTCCTTAATACTGTTAAGTGTTCATTCCTCTTTCATTAATTTGTTTTTCAGCATACTAGAACTTGCATTATTATAACCTGCTTGGCCTTGATGGACTCTTAACAAAAATAAAGATTTGTGGTTGTCTTTGGTATTCTCCATGCCATAATTCAGTATAGCTGATGCATTTGCAACTTAGGTGCAGAAGTTAAAATATACCTGTTTGAATTTAGGATTGCATTGACAATATTTCAGTAAAAAGGGAAGAAACAAACGATTCAGAAAAAATGGCATGTGAAAAATAAATTAGAAGTTTAAAAATTAGAAGAAATGTAATATTCTTTTGATTTTGATTTAGCAAATGATGGTTTACAGTTCTCCGGTGTTCCATCATTTGGTAACTTTTACACATTACATTGAAACTAAGATGCTGAGTCAAAGTTTTACTCAAACATAAAACACTAATTATATATTACATTTGGACTTCTAATTTCATAGGCATTTCTTCACTGTATGTATTAATACATATACACACATGCACACACACTATGGTTCAAGCACAGTGTATGAAGATGAATAAAACATTCTGCTTTGGTCCTCCCAGATGGCACAGGGGTTAAAGTATCAATACTGTCAAAGTATCACCAGCCCTTGTGGCCTGAGTTTGATCCTCAGCCAGGGAGCTTAACTCACATGGCACAGCAGATCTCTCCTGTCTTGCCTGCTGCTCCCCTCAAGCAGTGTATTTTGGTGCTGTTCTGCTCCCCATTCTGTCTCTAGTGAATCCTCTAACCCCATCCCCTTCCACCCCATCTCTGGCCTAGACCCCAGTTCTAATAAACATAAATCAATCTTTAAAAACAAACATTCTGTCTTGAACTTAGAGGCTAGTGTGATGATAAAGCTACTCATAGAAGTAAGAAATGTTTTGCCCAGAGATTTGATGGATACTCTGCTAAGCTTAGAATTTCATAAATGATGGTGGTTTTGAGGGAAAAGACTCAACTGATAAAGTGAAATTTATAAAGTGCCTGTGGTTTAAAATTGTTTTTGTGTGCTCCTAAAATTCTTAAAATAATGATGTTACATGCAACAAAAGTTGGAGAAAGCAGTTCCACAGTATTTAGTATTTTTCATGCTTTGCTTATTGCCTGGCACATACTACTATATAAGCAAATGTGTTGGTGGATAAATGAATGCATAAAGTCCAGTTTTGATTTTTGAGAACAAGATTTGAGTTATTTGGATATACAACTTTCATTCCTTTAAATATAACCATATTTATCAAGAAACATATTAAGACTGAATTACCACATTTTTCTTTCTAGTTTTTGCCTTAAAGTGAAATTCTGCATAGTGGGGGGTTATTAAGTGGTGGTAAATTTTCTGAAGTGGGTATTGAGTAGTTATTCATTTTGAAATCTCCATAGTGTAAATGATTGTGCACTCTAAATCAGGGAGCATTGTATGATACTAGTTGATGCTAGTATGCTCTAGAATGTTTTGTAACATTTAACATCAATGGTACAAACACTAGTAGTGTTTTTTATTGATGAGTTTTTAATCTCTTGTCCAAATTCCTTTTCAGCCAGTTAATTTAGAGATGATGTCAATCAAAACCTTTTCCTTTTTCAATGAGTAAGATTCAGTGGTGCAGTAGACTGTTAATCTTACTTGGGGGCTTATTGGAAAGTTGATGGTTAGAATTGGAAGTGTACATTCTCTTATGGGAATGCACTTATCTTTCTATGATAAGCTTTTAGAAAGATTTTATGCATATAAGAACTGGAGTACAGGTCAGAGGTGTGGGGGGGTGAGAGGACTCACCAAAGACAGAGCGGGGATCAGAACAGGCAGATTGACTGAGATACACTGCTGAGGGGAACAGTGGGCAAGGCAGGAGAGGTCTGCTGCGCCATGTGTATTGAACTTGTGCTGCAGTGGCTGCGGATTCTTCATAGTGTGGGTCTTAACCTTGTGCCACCAGGGAGCCCCACCCCCCTTTGATAAATTCTATTATTTAAAGACTTGGGCAGTATTAAAATCAGACTTGTTTTTTTGGTGCCATAATGCTTAATTAGGATAGCATGAATAATATGTATATTCATGAGATGACTAAAGTATTTTACAGAGCAGTTTCCTCCTACCCAAGACCTTGAAAGATGAATAAGATTGGTAGGTGGAGAGGAAGTGGGGAAGATGTTTTAGGTGTGAAAGAAGCAGTATTAGTAAAGTTTAGTAACAGTTGAGGAAGGTGAGAATGTGATTTATGAGTGGAGGATAAGATTAGAGAATGTTTGTCACACATTGAAAAACTTTAAAATCGATGCAGTAAAGGTAGAAATCATACAACCACAATTGGCATCATTGTGTGTAATTTTCAGTTTGGTCTTGTCCAACTTAAATTTTACAGGTAGATATTTTAAGCGATTTAGAAGAGGCCAGATCATAACAATAGGATGTGGTGAAACTTTTATGTTTTCTCTATACTGAATGACATTTACTGAAAATTTGTTTTCAATATTTGTTAACATTGTTTAGCATCTTGACTTATTCTGTTGGGAGAGCTATTGTGCTAGATACTGCTGACTAGAGGGCAAGGTAGCAAGTGACCTAAATCTGTCTACCAAATCCTGCACAAAACTCATAGTTACTCAACTGAGCTGATAGTAAGAGCTGAGAACTCAGTGTGAGACTAAATTGGATTTTATGAGGCAGCAGGTTCGGAAAAGAAAAGAAAGAAAGACACTTCATATACCATTGCAACTGTAAACTGGTTTTATCTAGGTAAGCAATGTATTTCAACTTTTACATATTTTGGCTATCTTTTCTCCTCCAATTGGTGTGAAATTTGTGTGCCTTATTCATATTCAAAGTTCAGTTTGCCAGTGATAGGGATTTTGTGAATGAAGTAGTAGTTCAGCTAGTTTTATAGATTAGGAAAGAATTTTTAGATTACAAGTAAAAGCAAAGTTTATGATAATATTATGAAATAAAACATTTCTGAATATAGCTCTTCATAATATCGCAACTTTTATTTGCAATTTAAAAATTATTTTCCAGTCTTTAAAGCTGGCTAAAGTACTAAAAAGTAAAGTTTTTGATAATATTATGAAACACAATTCTTGACATATCTCCAGTGCTCAAATATTTATTGAATAAAGTTACTTGGTTGAGGAGGATTTGTAGTATATTCCTGCTCCTATGACTGTTTTGCTCTAGTAATTTAAAAGGATAGTTAATGATACAGGCAGTGATGTCTTTTTTTTCTTATTAAAGTAAATGATTTATGATACAGGTTTTAGATGAACAGCCTTTAAATAAACACCTGTATATGCTTTATTATGTTTGCTACCAGAAATTTGGTTTCCATCTAGGGTGGTATCTTTTAAAATGGTCTCTTTGGCATTAACTCAAGTTCTCTTTACACATCCACTTATAGCTCTAAGTTTTAAAATTCATCCCTTTTAAGATAGCTCATTGAGAACATGGTTCAGCCCTTACATAAATATTTTAATAACTTCAAGATCAAGGCTCTGTTAATCTCACGTTTTGATTGCATTTGAGTTGTGTGTGGTTCCACAAATCTCAAAAGAAATACAATTATTTGATCTGGGCTGTAGTATCTTGTATGTATTTCTCTTTATTCACCTTTTTGATGTGGAAAATTGCAACTCTTTATCTTATTCTTGGGACACTGGATTTATATGACATTGTGTTAGGTATCTTTTATTTCCTCCCAAGGGAAAGATTTTTTGTTCGATCATTAGCATTCTAGTATTCCCAAAATTTGAAATAGTTGCTTGTTTTTTTTACCTATGGCATATGTGCTGTATGAGTTAAGTCCTTTAGTCCATCCACTAGATGTCTCTTTTTCCTCTTAGACATAAGTGAATACACTTCAATTAGATTTGCTGTTATATCCAAAGCATATTGTATTTGGACTATGGGAATAAACATATTTCATTTTCTCCAATTAAAGGATGCTGTTTTCACAGTAAACCCATGACTTCAGTAAAAACAGATGTTTCTTGGACTGTGACAGTAATTTACAGTGGGATTGTCTTATTCTATATGCTAAACTGTTTAAAGTGCTAGGATATAATAGCAAACCAAAGAAACATGGTTTTGCCACCTGGAACTGAAAAGGATATTCAAGCAATAGCAAAAATTTCAGTATCGTAACTAAAGTCATTTATGTCTTTATATTCAGGGAAGACAAAAATAACCAAAAGGAATTAGGCAACATTCTACTTGTGACCCTTAAAGTTCAGTTTATACAGTACTTAGCAGTGTTCTCTACATTTTTTTAAGTTTCTTCAATTTATCTGGTAAGCTGTCATTAAAAAGATGCATTAATTGCAAAGTCAACAAAAAAATTAAGACAGCTTTTGTTACAAAGATACAGTTGCCTTTAATATGCAGATTTGATTCAATTTTCCACTTCAAAAAGGACAAGATATTACTGCTCAGATTAAAAAATATTTATTTCGAGATCTATTGGTGTCAGGTGAATCCACACACAATGTAAACATGAGTTCTACATGGTGTTAATACATAGATAGATGATTACCCAGAAAAAAGTTCAAGAACTATTCCATTTTGAAGCATGTGATCTTGAACTCCATGAGTGGTGTGCTTTACACTTATCAAGCAGGATTGTACATGATAACACAATGGTTTAGACAGTTGGGTTTACTACTTCAGCATAGGACTAGTTCTAGGCATCCTTATCCCAAGATAGTTGAAATTTAGCATAGGAAAGGGTTGTGATTTTGGTTTTGTGTTCTAGGATATATTTAGTCAAGAGATACTCTTCTGTATTGTAATAATCTGCATTGGTTATTCCTCACAGAAAATTCCAACTGTTTTTAACTCATCAAATTAATAAAATTATGTCAAGAACTACCTTGGAATTTACTGTGTTCTGAGACCAAGGGATTGTATGCTGTGAATTGTGTACATTCTTGGCTAGGTCATTTTTCATACACAATCAGCTTTCCTGTGTGAACTTATTAAAGACTCAGAGATGAGCAACTTTAGAAGGAAGTGTGGTTAATGTCTCATAAGTAGACAAGGTACTATTTTGCATAAATAGCAAAGAAATGAAGTTATACTTTTATCAAACATTTTTCTTTCCTCCAGGAGCAGTTATATTTTCCGAGGGCATCCTTATAAAAATATACAAAATGGACTCAAAATAGCCTAAAGTTACCTTAAATAATTCCACCTCCATTCAAGGCTATTGTGAGTTTAGAGGATGGCACTTCAGAATGAGAGAAAAGGTATCCATAGTTAAATGTAGGTGTTTTAAAATGGAATAAATATATTCTGTTTTCACAGTGCATAAGTGCTTATTAGATATTATGCTAGGCAGGAGACCCAACCATGAATTGTAGTAATGTGTGTGTGTGTGTGTGAGAGAGATACTGTTACTGGTCGGAAGTTGGGCTCTACGCATTGAAAACAAAGCAGTCTTTATACAGAGGCATTGCTGACAGTTGCCATCACTGCTGTCTCCAAGTGTCTTATGTGTCTACCCTGAGGTGAGAGCCAGTTCCACCAGATGTGGTTGATCAGCAGGATGTGACTGAATACTCAGAAAGGAATGTTCTTTTAGAATAATTTTCATTGAGTAATCTAAATTTAGTTTTCATTTAGTAATCTAAATGTTGACTGATACATGCTTGTAATTTGGTACAAAGCAGAACTGCTTTTTCAGATGGGAAGATTGTGTTCACCAAATCCTAGCAAGTTTACCCTGGAATTATTAAATGAATGGTTTCTTGAGTTATTTGATCTTGTGATCAACAGCTTTTTGTACTATTCTTTTCTGGCTTACATTCATCAGACCAATTTACAAACAACAACTTGCAGTGCGTGAACATTTCATGATGAGATGAAGTTGAAAGTGCCCTATGACACAAAAGCCCTTAAGGGGCACTATAGGGTTAATTGTTTTCTACTTCAAATATTTGCATTATGTTCTCTGTAATGGGTATGATCACTTAATGAAATATTTTAACTGAAGAGTGACCATTCAGCTGAGCAATGCACATTTGATCTTTCTAAATGGTGTGTGTCTAGGGTAGGACTAGAGGACAAAAAAGCTGATTATTCATCTCTCATAACAGCAAAATCTGAAAGAGGCAGTTTTGAAAGTATATTGTTCATGTTAGCAGGATTTACACAGGAGACTAACCCATGTGTATAGCTGTCTGTTTCCTTTGTAGACAAAACTTTGCAGAATGGATCCCTGTTTAAATTCTGTTAGAATAATGTTTCTCCCAGCTGAGGGAGAATGGCCGGCTTTCAGTTTTGCAAATGGGGAGGGCTTTTTGTTTTAGAATAATTCCCTAACTTGCCATTTGACTTGACCTAATCTTAATTTTTCTTGGGCTTAATATCCCATTTGGATGTGCTTGAAATATTATTTTTTGGTAATCAAATTCAGCCTAAAAACTTTTTGAGCATCTCCCAGACAGGAGACACTATGCTAGGCCTTGGGGATACAGAGTACTCGATTAACTAGCTTGGAGAAACAGCTCTGAACGTTATTAACCAAAATACAGGCCATCTGTTTCTGGTTTTAATGGAGGTGTGAAAGTAAAAATAAGCTCAGAGGGAGAAAATAGGAATCTAGTGCTTCATTAGCCATAGACACAGCCAGCTATAAAGTCAACAGGAAACAGTAGTTCTCCCAAAGACATGCTAACAACATACTGTCATATAATTCCCTTTGAGTGACTGCTGCTTCCTTACTCATTGAGAAACTTGTTCTCTAATATCATAGACTATCAGAAATTTTGTTTTTTAAATTGTATCAGTAAATATGAAATAACCCACTTTTCATAATGCACTTTGACAAAGAAGAGGTCTCAATTTCCAAATCAGGTGTAGAGTTTCAGGTAAGGGGTTGTGAGACACAACATTCCTTTCTGAACATTGTAGTTTCCAAAAGCATACAGGATTCTGGATCCACTTTGTACTCCTCACCTGATGTTCACTATTTTACAGAGAGCCCTGCTTTGCTCTGAGTCTTTCATAATACTTATTTAATTTTGCTCTTCCGGAATATTGTAATTTCTACATTTACCCTTTGTTCAGTTTTCATCATAATAATGAATCAATAACATTGACTTTGTCAGACAGTCAGTTTGTTCCTATTAGATTATTGAGGCTAGGAGAGAAGTACAATACATTCTGGGTATAAAGCACAAAAGGATAGAGAAACTGATTTTAACTGAGAATTCAGAGCACTTTCAGAAGGCAGACATTTGTCATTTTTTAATATTACAAATATGACAAGTAAATGGAATTGATTTTTCCTACTTTGACAATTCTCAATTTAGCATTAAGTATGGATGTATAAAATATTTAGACTAATGTATATGTAGTATGTATTATATTTATGTGTTATTTATATATAACACCTATATCCCTGTGTCCTGGTTTTTAACGTTTAATGGTGTGTGAGATACTTTTTTTTTTTTAAACGTCAATCTTTACCAGATACTGTTCTTTCACAAAGTAATATCTCTTCCTGAAGGGCAAAGTCTGTGCTTAAAATTCCACCTGATTTGTTTGCATTGTTCACATAGTTGATGTCTAGTAAACATTTTGCATATTGAATCAAAAAAGAATCATGTCTTAGCTATTTCCTTGAAACTTTCCTCAAGTTTGAAACCTAACATTTTATGTGGCATCCTCTTCATACATTTCCACCTCTGCCTAATACAACACAAATTACTCTTAGGCAATGAAGCGCTGTGCAATTGAAGCTTTTTTAGTCCTATTTGCAGTCACCTAAATGTCAATAGAAGATGTTTTGGTCTTAATATGCATTAAGTGAATATAAGCACCCCCTTCCTGTTAGCAGTATCATTAAAGATAAAATTAATACATAGGAACTCAAAGGGTGATCAGCTGTCAGATTCCACTCTAAGGAAATACAGAATGTCATTTGCAGTTGAAAATGTGCAGAAGTAAATGCACAATTCCTCACCCTAACCTGATTTGTTTTTTTAGCCTTTGCATATTTCTCTTCATTTCTCTCCTATCAAGTCATGGTGGAATAAAGCAGTAATTAAAAACAGCCTCTGTAGCTTGAAACAGCCTCTGAAGGAATTAAGAACTCTGAATATAATAGCATCAAAAAGGCTGTCTTAATTTACTAAACTGCCTTCAAGGAGAGGGACTGTGTCCTTCATGTAACATATTGGTGGAAAAACATAAATCTTTGGCTCTCTGGGGATCTGTGCCAGCAGTTCACCTACATAACACTTTATCTTTACTTCAAACTTAATTTTTGCAGGTATTCATAAAGCCAACAGAAGTAGGAAGTAATGGGAAAAAAACCTTTTGAGTAACCCAAAGGATTTGATAGAAGTTCATGTTCTGAATTTTCCCATGCTCTTTCCTAACTGCTCTACTCTTCGCACTGCTGGATGTACAGTTCTGAACACTAGTCTGGTATTTAGTCCTTAGTGAATGTCAGTATAGTCGATTTTGAGCTAGTGACAAAGAATTTACTTATGTTTCTATCTCCACTTTCTCTAGGCTGTTTTGACAAAGCAAGATCATTTAAGTGATGTACATACATTTAATAGTCTTATTTTCCACGAGTGAATGTGAAGAAACCAGGAGTGAGTGAGTCATAGTTTCCACTTTAAATTAATTGTGATCCACTCTCTTGTGGTCTAATCAGGTTATTAAGATACAGTCAAGTTATTTCAAAGCTCCTGTCCTTTACCACAGCTCCCCTGGTACTGGTGACCCAACAACTTGGAGCTAAAAGGTCTAGGGTATGACCTCTCTCCATGCTCTTTTTCCTGCACCTGTTCCACATGGGTGAGAGGATGAGGAGCTGGCTCTTCAGTGAGTTGTTACAGCCAATCTGGTTTCAAATCGAGACAACTTACAGCTAGGTGGGGAATGGTAAGCCTCACTGATGATATAGCCAGTCTGACGATTCGTGGCAAAGCTCCAGGGAGAGTCAGCTGTGTTTCCTGCCTCAAGGCATCATGCTCACTGTTCCCTTAGGAACACAAGGTTACTGCTACTGTGTCAGCCCTAACCAGCTGGAAATCTCAATCTCATACCATCCATGTCCCCAGCTATGAAGCTGGCTAGGCATCCAGCTGGGGGGTATGATGCAAATATCTTAAAACCTAGATTATACAACGTGGAGGAGGAGTTGAGTAAAATTGTGGCCCATCAAAACAAGTTTGACATCAAACCATCCAATGGCCATAACAATAGTTCATCATATACTAGCCTCAGCAGAACCTTCAAAGAAAAAATCGAATGCAGTATCACTTAAGACAATGGATATTGAACCTAAACAGAACATAATAGTAAAATGTCAGAAAGTAAAAAATTAAAAAAGTTTTTAATGGCAATAAGCACTTATGTCTCAATTTTCTTAAATGTAAATGGGTGGAATTAACCAATTATAAGGTACAGTGTGGCAAAAACAAATTCCAGTCTTCTATTTACAGGAAAAACTCATCTTAGTACCAAAGATAAGCTCGGATTCAGAGTTAAAGGCTAGAAAATAATTCTACATGCAAATGGTAATCAAAAATTTTCAGGAATGGCTATACTTAGATTAAATAGATTTCCAGTTTAAAAAGGTAATAAGAGATAGAGGTGTATATTATCATTAAAAACAAGAATAACTTAATAGATATACACCAGATGAAGGATTGCCAGGACACATAAGTATTCAGTGAAATTTAAATACTTTATATGTAGATGTGTTTGGATATATGGGATACCCATAAAACTACATTCCAATGAAGAACTAGAATACTTTTCTCCAAGGTATTCAAGGTGTTTCTCATTA
Source organism: Galemys pyrenaicus (assembly GCA_019455555.1). NCBI lineage: Eukaryota > Metazoa > Chordata > Mammalia > Eulipotyphla > Talpidae > Galemys > Galemys pyrenaicus. Next base: position 96,296 of record JAGFMF010011704.1, on the reverse strand, counting down.
CAGAAAGTTCCCTTGTGCTCATTTTCAGTTAATCCTTCCCCCACCCAAGGGCAGCCCCTCTTCCCAAAGATTAGTGTGCTTGGAATGGAATTTAATTAACTTGTTTCAGTTTCCTTCACTCAACATATCTGGAAGACTCATTCATATTGTATATATCAATAGTTCATTCCTTCTTGTTGCTTATTAGTTTTGTGGTGTTATATAGTATTTTATTTTTTGTTTCCCAGTTCCTCTTTAGAACATTCCTCTCTCCTTGTTGCCCTCAAAGACATTAACTGTTTTCTCCAAAAAGAAATTCAGCAAGGCTTTTATTGGGATCAAAGATGCACTAAATGCTCAGCTGTCTTCATGGAATAGGAGAGGGGAAAGGCAACATGAAAACATGCAAATTAGTATCTCAATGAATTACCCTGCCATAGTCACCCTGAGAAGAGGTAACAAGGGGCTATATATTAAGTTGGAGTTGGGAACAGGGTAGAGGGAGTGTTTATGAGAAGGCAGTGGTGGTATGGGTGGAGTTCAGAACCTAATTAGACCTGGCCAGAGGAAGAAGGACAATGCTGAATAGCCTGGATGGTCATTGAGATGACTGGCTTGGGAGTGAGGATGGATGTTGGTGTCATGAAAATGTCCACTGGCTTGTGGGAATAGATATTGCTAGAAAAATATCTTAAGAACAGAAGGGAATGATCAAGAATTATACATGAAGAGATGAAGGCAGAAATCTTGAGAAAGGAAAGAAAGTTAAAGAGCAATGAATGAAGGGCCGGCCTTTAGGGAATGTCATGAGAAGATTCATGGAAGGTGAGGAGTAAAAGGGGGCAAAGGGGTATTTGAGCATGAGAATTGCAGAGTGGAATGTCTTGGGAAGTAGAAGAGTGATGGATATTAAAGAAATACCTGGCAGAAATGTCAAATGCTGTAGAGAGCTGCCAAAGATGGAGACTGAATAAAGAACTTTAAATTTTCCAAATGGAAGCTCACTGGGGAACTTTGAGGGGTCAACTTCAGAAGACAAATGGGAATTGTACCAGGTTTCAAGGAGCAATAGAATAAAAGAGGGGATAAGACAGATCCAGTAACTGTATGTAGGGAATTTTTTTCTCTTCAAGAAATGTGTAATTAAAGGAGTTTGAATAAAAGAGCTCAGTGATAGCAGGAGGGTAGAAGGAAAGGGAAGACTAGAGGATAGTTGCATGGGATTATTTCTTTGGGAAGTCTTGGACATGTTAATTGGCTTGGTGTAGGAGGTGGGGTTGAGAAAGTGGTTTCTGACTCAAGTTCCCAGAAGAGGAATGAGAATGGGATTAGCTCTGGAGAAGACCAAATAATGCTTTCTTCTCAAAAAGCAATAGTTGAAGGGATGGGTGAGCCATTCGGGTGAGGATGGAGCAAGTCTAGCTCTAGGTTTGAATTTAGCATGACAAGATTCCTGAAGATATCTTTTGTTCCATTTGCTCTGAATATATGAGGTTTTCAAGGTGTCCCCTTTAGCGTTAGCAATGGATTTCAAAGCAGCTCATAGAGGAGGCCTTGCCCAACAGCTCAAGGCTAGATGGTGGTGATCACTCTCCCGAGTCCATCTGTGACCATCCTATCGTACTTGTGGCAGATGGCAGCAAACCCTAGGTTAGGAACCAAACTATGATGTGTTAACAAGAGACACTGGGCATATGTCCTTTGATCAGATTAATCAGGCACAGAACTACGGGGGCATTAACAATTGAGATTAGCAATTGGCTGGGAGGGTTGGCAACGCAAAACTGGGAAGTGCCAGACTTAGAATTCAGAAGCACTTCTGGTTTGTATTCATTTTCAGAATTATATTTGCAGCACATAAGGGACTCCCAGAAGATTGAATGGACTTTATGATTAAAATGATGCATGTGAGCACATAGTCTGTCAGTAAAATGATTCTCTACCCCTCAAATACATAGCAGTTGATAGTACAGGGGGGGAAGACATTTTCTGATTTTTTTTTTTAAATCTAAACTGCAGGGACATGGTTGTGTTCTGGGGGATTGAAGTTCTAGAATCAAGTTACCTCTTGAAATAGGTAAGAACTCTGCAGGTATTTTGTGTATTGTCAGTGTAATAGGCCTAAATATACCCATATTGAAAGGTAAGTAAGTGCATAATTCTTAACCTTCTAGGCAGAGGACACTGGTCCAAGGCTGCTCTTCATTCACTTGGTGGTGGCTTCTTTATCTAATATAGAATTTGTCACTGATCCTTCTGCCAAAAAAAAAAAAAAAAAAAGCACTCCCTGCCTCTCCCACACCCATGAACATTAAGAATTGTTATCAGTTCCCTCTCTGGCCATAGCCTAATCTCAAAGTACTTGTGGGCGCTCTAAGTGTCAGTGTATAAAGGAATGACCAGTACTTGTAGGAGGCTATCTGCCAGACTACCATACTTATACTAATGTTAAGGACTCAGTTCCTAAAATTCTACTAGTTCAACCTGGGGGCTTCAGCTTGTGTCTCCTTCCAGGTCCAGCTTCTGCCTCACATCCCACCTGGTCTCTTTTGTATGTGGACTCCCTCTTCCTGGTGTTGGATGGACTCAGTGTTAAGCCACAGAAAGATGTGCTCTAGGTCTCTGGGAAGTCGTACTCTATGACAGATGGTGGCAAATTAAACTGGCAATTGAAACAGCCAGAGTGTTTGCAGGGCCTCTGCTGGAGGAGTGATTCCAGATGGGTGGAGTCAGAGGAGACAACCAATTGGAAAGTGGCCCAAAACATACTGGACAATAAACACTTTCTAAAAACCTATGCATGAGAAGCTATTCCCAACTTTATTGGTACATTCCGTGATCAGAGACCTATGTTGAGTCCTATATCTAGCAAGAATGACACATACAGAGGGGCAAAAGGACTATTCTAGGATGAGTAGAGGGGTTGGGAAATTATAGCTATTGCACAAGAATGTGGTGGTGTGTGTCTTGAATGACACGAAGGAGATGAGAGAAGCAAAATTCTGGGGCTCACAAAAACCCTAAGCAATCCCTCAATTTAAAGATCGGGAAATTGAAACTACTTCCTAGTAAATGAAGTGGTTTGTTCCAAGTGAAAATTACTCAGTTATTTGGTGGTAGTGATTATTAGTTAGTGCTATTCTAGTACTACTAGTATTAATAGTATAACTAATGGGTGTAGTGATACTAATGATAGTAACAATTATAGTGCTATACTACTACCAATAGTACTAAGCACTACTAATTGCTAAGATTATAGACCACATAATGTGCCAGTCACCATTATAAATATTTTCAGGTGCATTAACTAAATTAATAATCTAACCATTATGTTATTTTCGCCTCCATTTTGCTGGTGGAGAAACTGAAGAGTACAAGTAACTGGCACAAAGTCATGGAGCCAGTAAACAGTTCCTGAGATTCACAATGGCAGTAGGCTGCTCAGCTGTGCCATTCTTTTTTTGTGTGTGTGGTGGGGGGAGGAAATGATTATTTTCACTGATCTTTTTAATCCAACCACCATAAATTTTCAGGTTAATTTAGTAGCAAACTTGATTAACATTTCCAGGTGTTCACAGTTTCAAAGCTATGGTTTCGATTAAGATAATCCAGTTATTATTTTAATATAAAGTTTTTTTTAGGCTAAAATCAGTCTAACATCTTAAAAAACAAATAACCTAGACTTTAGTATTTAGTACTATAAATATACTTCAGTACAACAAAAAGGAAGATGTGAACTGAAGATCAGAAAGAAGCACCACTATTTTTTTCTACAGTGGAAGTATTCGACATTAACATGCTAGTAGGAGTGAGTGACTGTATGTGTCAGTCAAGTGATGTGTGCTACAGGAAGGAGTGTGGTGGTGGCAGGAAGAGTAGGGATCAGGAGGACTTTTAGGCCTCTGTACAGAGTAGTAGAAAACTATCTTATAGTCTTCCTAAGTATTACCATTAATCATGGAATAAAGAGAACTGGCAAAATTATTCCTAAATTTCTCCTTTATGTCAACCAGATCATTCTCACTCCTAGAACCCATGACTGATGAGGGCATGATCATGTCTCAGCTCCCTTCACAGCGTACTAGCCTGTTTCTGCAATGTAGGCAGATAAACTTCAATAGATTTCACAATAGCAAGGAGTAGTTGCTTCAAATTACTGGAAGCCTCATGGTCAATGCCTTCCTCAGTTTGAAATCCTGATACAGTCATGTGTTTGTCAAACACCCTTCTTAACTGAGACACACTTTTCTTCATCTGTCTTCCACTTAAGCTCCTCAGTTTGAATGAGAGCTTGAGCATCTTATTCAACCTGAGCTTCATTATGTCCAGCATCAGGGTCTCCATTAGCCTAAAGAAACACCAACATCCTCTGGGAGTGCCCTGAAGGACCTCCCCCGCATCATCATGAGACATATTATTCTTCATGAACTTGTTTTATGGCTCTCAGTTCTTCAGTGCCCTTGATGCAATAATTTCCATCAGTTCTTTTTCATTTGTCCCAGTTCCCTTAAGAACATGGTTCAGTTCATAGCATCATAAAGCTGAGAGGGTTTCATCAGAGTCATGATTAATTTTTCAAATTTTACAGTCAGTTCTGATTTCAAGTGTCCAGAAGATCTCTGCCAAGTAGAGATTTAAAAGACACAGCAATTTTTGTGGCTGAGCATTACTTCCAGATGTCAACAGTCAGGATGCTCTGCTCATCAGTGCCTAGGCCTTCCGTGGTCTGCAGAGAATTGCTGCAGAGAGCTGCAGAGAATTACCACTCATCAAACCCAGGGAAATCAGACACAAACCAATGAGAACTTGGGCCATGGTGACCATCTGGCATTTTGGGCAAGGGAGGCAGGGCAGTCATGGGACCGAACATGATCCTCTAGGACACAGATGAGAAGCACAGACCATGATGCTTTGGCATTCTGGTGGAGCAGGGATGCAGGCCTGGGCAGAGAGGCTCCCTGCAATTCACCCTTTTATCTGAGCTCCACAGCCCCACAGGTCTCTGACTCCAGTGGTCCTTGTCCTTGGACTGGGCACGTAAGGGGTTAAGGAGACTCTGAACAAGGGAGTGACATGATGGAAGTGATATTTACAGATACTTGGTAAGGTTGCAGTGGTCACAGGGGACTAGAGAAGAAATGGAAAGAGGATACCAGGTAGAAGATTATCTGAATACAGCTGTAATAAGTATCTGGACCACAGCAGGAAAAGAGAAGTTTGCATGAGACAGGAATTATTAGTGAGCAAGAATTCACACTACAGTGTGAATTAGTCTGTCCTGTTAGTTGTCCTTCTTGAGAACAAAAATACTGACTGATGAAAGAGGGATTGGAGAGAAAGTTGGGGGAAAAAGGAGAGAAATAGTACAGGAAAAAGAAGGGGGAAAGGAGCAAAAATAGAAATGGAACAAATATTGATGACTTCCCAAACTTCTGACATTGGTCTTGGTGTTTGGGGGATGATTTCATTTACTAGATAAAATGCCAGTGCCAATTTCTCATAGAATGAAGCTAAGAAAACAAGAAAGATTTCATCCCCTTAATAAGAGGGCAAATACCATGTTAGGAATCTATTGTTTTTGAGTTTGGGACACTCTTGGCGAAGACTTGTCACCCCCACTGCTCAAAGACCTGTTAGAAGACAGCCTTCACCTGCAGAGTCTCTTTGTCCAAGGTACTGGCCTTTGCCAGGGAACTCACATCCAATGCCTGAGAAATACAGGGGCATACCATGGGCAACCCTGACAGGCCATTTAAACCCTAACACTTCCTGTGGAGATGACCAAGGCCATTCTTGGGCTGTATCACAGCTCAATTCTACCTCCACTGGCTCATGTTTCTGCCCCCTCCCTTTTGTAAGCATCCTGCCTTCTAAACTCTGTTCAGATTTGGCTTCCCTGGGAACCCAAGAACAATTTTGGAAACTCTCTCTGCCTGCCTCACTTGTCACTCTACTGAGATTTTCATTTCCTGATGGGCAGGGAGTGTCTTCTTCCTCCACAATACACTTCCTCCCCTTCACTGTTTGCATCATGAAAGATAATCAGGGAAAATCTGGTCATGCACTGGGGCAGAGGTGTGGCCTCTTTCCTTCCTGGAGCCTTCAAATAGTCCCGGGACTTTTTGGTTTATCTCCTTGTAGACCACAGATGTTTTGTAGCACAGGGAACCTTCAGAATGTGTTTGATTAGAACTGATTTCTCATTTCTGTGAAGACCTCAGGTGACTGCAGGTGAAAAGCCCTTGCTCTGTCAGGTGTCCTCAAAGGCTGCCAGCTCTGGCTTCGGGGTCTCCTTCACGACCTTCGTTGTGTGTGTGCTGTCTTCATGAGTGCCATGCGCCTTTTGGTAGGAAAGGGGAAATCCACTGTCAGAATTGGTGGGACTCGTGATATCCAAGGGCCACGTGGTCCCCACATCACTTTGCAGTTGGCTCTGCTCTGGCTGATGCTCTCTGGTCTTTCTGAGGCAAATGGCGGCAACCCTCTTCCCCAACAGAGTCTATGTCACCACAGATCTAGCTGTACCAGTTCACAGTTTCTGAACACAGGTTCCAAATCTTTTTCCTAACTTGAGGTGAGATGAGCAACCAGCTGTGGCTGGAGAATATTTGTACAGACATGGCAGCTCCTCAATCCTGGTCCCACGAAGCCTTAGAGGAAGGGACATGGTGAGTGGGGGAGAGGACCCCCACAGAAGGTCAGCAACTATGTTCAAATATATCCACAGAGGGCTGGACTCGACAAGAAGGCTTTGAATGATGCATCACTAGGTTTCTCAAGGTACAACTCTCATGGATAAATGTCCATTATATTCAGAGAGGAAGAGATTAGATAATGAATAGACAATAAATACAATTTCACTTAATTATAAACTGGACAAAGAACCCCAGAAAAATGAGGAAGTCTACCTGCTTCTGATTTGTTCGAAGAATAATTGACTGTATGAGAAGTCAAATACTTAAGGACACCAGCACATATATGATTGCTGAGATCTTTCTTGTTCAGTCTTGTAGTAATATTTTCATTGGCATGCTGTTAGACGAGCTGCCCTCAGCTGCTCATTTTTAAATACAGTATGTGAGCAGTTTTCCAAATATCCACCAGGTGGTACCTTCCTACCAGAAATTAGGTTTCAGGTTGTGGAAATCCAAATTCTTTTTCTGCCCACAATGAAGCTATAGAATCAGTTGCCTCTGTGTGTGTGTGTGTGTGTGTGTGTGTGTGTCCTACAGTGATAATTTCAAGGATAGGGGACAGAACTTGAAGTGTCCTTTCAGCAGTGGGGGAGCCACTTGCAGATATATGGAAAGAGTCACAGAGAAGGCCTGGTGAAGCAGGAACTGTGAGTTTAACTCAAGGAGTCCTGGTTATTCAAAATCCTCAATGATGTCTTTATCTTATCCCACTAGTTTCCAAATACCTTTTGAGTCTGCATGGCATGACTGGAATGTTCTGAAATTATAACCAGATGACCCTGTAAAAGAAAGCTTTTATTAGAGAGACTTCCTCATTTATTCAATTCTTTGGATTCTAAGGTCTGAACCATAACCTCCCCAGGTTGCTGCACAACCTTGAACTGGGGACCAATGTTCCCTGTAGTGTGACCATGGTGCCCTTGTTTGCTTGGCACTGTTCTGCTTTCATCACTGAAAGTACAGCCAATCCAGATGGTTGGTCCTCCTGGTTGACCAGAATGTGCACACAAGGGACAGTGTTAGGTCTCCACATACATTCACTAAGCAGGGCAATTTGGGCAGGGAACATTTTCAAATTAGGAATCATTTTATTTCTGGTATTTTCTTACCAACCAATTGTAAGTGGGACACTTATCCTTGTTCCATTTAGCCAGTGAAAAATGTCAAGAAAGGTAAGATTATGGAGAAAAGGGGTCTTTTCTTGGCTTTTGAATTTCAGAACTGTAGGCCTTACCCTTTCGATTTGGGAGAACATGTAATTAAAAATGTTTCCAGGAGAGAAAGAAGAAAGTGGTGGGGGGTGATGAGAAATTAGGTTTTGGTGGACTTCTGAGTAGGGAGGCTGCTTTGTTTCATCCACCTTTGGCAAAGCTCCCTGTGTAGGGATGGTTTATAGGGTCTTTGATGAGGCACCTGAGCCCCTTCAGTGGGGAGAAGATGGTAAGGCCTGAAGCAAGATTTCCCTTGCTTCAGGACAGAGGGGCAGAGGGACAGAGGGACAGAGAGGCAGGTATTTTCAAGAAGCACAGAACCAGCAGAAGCACTCTGGACCTCAAAGTACTTCTAAGATAGTGCAGTGGGTTGCATAGTGTCCCTTTCAAATTTATGTCCCCCTGGAACCTCAAAAGGTGAGGTAGAAATAGGGTGTTTGCATATATCAGCAAGTGACGATGAGCTCATACTAGATTCAGGTGGACCCTGATCCAATGGTTTAGTGTCCTTATAAGAAAAAAGGAAATTTAAACACTGGGACTTACAAAGGGAAGATGGCCATATGAAGCTGATGCAGACACAAGCCTGGTCATACCTTGTGATATGTAAGTCAGGAGTATGCCCATACATCAGTCAGTGTCCCGTCCTCCCCCCCCCCCCCCAGCTCCCCAGCATTCCCGGTCTATCTTGTGAATACACAGCCTTCCCCAGGGTGATCAAGCTTTCTGCTCTTGGTTGATTTGAAAGTCACCTTGTAGGTATGGGCTCCTATAACTCCTATAACCAGGCAGTTCCGACTTTGTTTAGGAACGCAGCACCGTAGGTAACAAAAATAGTGGCTGAACAGGCCGTTTAGGATTAGCAGACCCACACCTATGCCTTTAAATCAGGCTTCTTTGCCGAAAGGGCCCTTTCCTGCTTCCTGTCAAAATCCTCTGTTATTGCAGATCCAGCTCCTGAAGCCTCCCCAGATTCCCAAACTGGTTGTCACCCCTTTTAACGCTGACAATCATCTTAAAGACAGATATCCTCTGCTTCTTCACGCTACTTTGTTTTTAAGAAAGACCCACCTTCTTACGTGTTTTCGCTAACGGAAGTCCAAAGTTGACGCCTGCTTTTACGACAAAAGACAGAAAGCGAGGCCAACGTCAGCGTGCCGTTTTGCGGCAGTGGGGCCGAGGCCGCGTGCGCAGGTGGGCCCGGGCTCCTTCCGGACCTGCTCGAGGCCTGTGCTTCCTGCCCTTATGCTAAGTGAGTGTGATTTTAGGTTTTATGTGCTATTTGGTATGATTTGGTATACTACTTGGGGGCCGAGGAATGCTCCAAAAATTCCTTATAAATTAATGCTATAATTACTACTTTGCTTTCCATTGCAGCTTTGGAAGGTTTCAGAGGAAGCCCTCCCTTTCAGATAGCTGGCATTTTGTGATTTTGAAGGCAGTCCCATTGCTTCTCTTAGAGTGTGTGTCCCAGGGACTCACAATCCCTCCCCTGGCGGGGCTCAGCGCAGTCAGCTGATTTGTATGATGAGACTGGGGCTGAATATGGTCCTGTGTTTCACAGCACGCCACGGACTGAGGCTGGCCTGTGAAAATTTGGGGAAATGTCTCCTGCTCAGACTGGACCAAATGAAGAAATGAAAACTCCCTATCATTAAGACTGGAATATCATAGCCACTTATCGGTGTGCTCCATGACTTTCCAGAAAGGTGAAGGAAAAAATAAGCATTTCGAGACATGCTGTCTGAGAAGATGTTCTGCCTACATTGGGGCAGTTCTTCCAGTCTTCCTAATGAAGGGAGTGAGGTCTGCGAGCCCCCTGGCAGGCCTGATTTCAACACCTTGCTGACTGCTTTTCATTCTTGTGTCTTCCTCTGTCTGCAGATGCCTGAAACCCCTTAGACTGAGCTCACACACCAGCATTCTAGAATCAGAGATAGATGTGGAAGGCTAGTTTTCCTGTGAGGGAACAGGAGTGATTTAATTTTTCATTGAGGTCTAAACTGCTGTCAGGTTCCTTCCTGAGCTAGATTTCCTAAGGAGGAACAGATCGGGCAGAGAGAAAGCAGGACCTTGAGCTGACCTGCTGACTAGGTCAGAGGTAAGCAGAAAGGAAGGAGCAATGGGTGGTGGGATAGAACACCAGGGGGAACCAGAGGTATAATTCATCCACTCCTTTTTTGTCATGGGTCCAGTCTGATTCTGACATTTATTTTTGATTTCACAACTATAAAAGTAGTTTTTCAAAAACATTATGAACCACTAGAAAATTCCCATTATTTAACTGCTTAAATAAGAACATTAGTAATAAACTAACCAAAACCCCTACTGCATATAATCACTATCATTTTGTAAAAGAAAGGATGTTTTAATTACAAAGCATTGACACTGGGAAAGACAATCTCAGAATAAAGGACATTTCTTTAAAGTGGAAGAATATAGCTTTCTGGGGGAAAATACTACTTTGCCCTTATCTGTTTCCCTTTACGGTGGATCCAGTAAAGTGTATGCTGAGACTGACATCCCAGTACCAACTGGTTTTTGAGAAATTCAGGCTGAGTCTGAAGCCCCAGACTGGTTTATCGTTCAAGGACCCGTGCTGCCCCCTGGTGGCCAAAAACAGGGAACGATTTTATCAAATATACAAATTGAGAGGGCCCCTGTCCTCTCAATTGCATTCTATATTTATTTACCAATAGTGCAGCTATGGGTAGCACCATGTGGGTGGGGTGAGATGGGGACACATGAAGATGAAGACAGCCATATCATTCCTATCAAGAAGCTTTCCTATAACGCTGACATCACAACCAAAACTTAGCAGAAGTGTTTGGGTTTGTGCATTGAAACCCCAGCTTTTCACCAAGATGCTCTCATTTCTTCACCACAATCTCAGAGACCCAGAAGAGGCACCAATGTCTACGGGGTAGAATTCAATCTATCTCTCAACATTAGAACAGTCCTGTGAACTTGGGTCCAACTGGCTACCTAGTGCTTTCTCTCCAGCTCTGTAAGGAGGTCAGGCCCACGTGCCCTGCTGAATGGGGAAGTAACAGCGCAGAACAAAGGTGGCCATGCAGTTTCCCCACAGGGCATGGCTGCCTTCAGCTCATCAGCAGTCTAAATCCGACTTCTGTGTCCCTCCTAATAGGCAAGTCTATCATGCCTGCTCCAAACCCCAAAAACCTGTATGCTCTCAGGACTACGCTTTATCAACATTTTTTCTTATTTTATTATCCAAGTAGATGAGAAATTCCCTGTTGGCTGAAGCTGCGTTGTAACAGTTTTCTAGCTATCCCGCATTCTCAGATTATTTTCTAGAGCTCTCAATTTTCTTTTATTATGCAGAAGATTTGGCTGTTTCCTTTCAAAAATCAGGGCTGCACTTACCTTATTAAAATATTTTCTCATCATAGATGAGAACTACTTGAGTTAGTATAGGCTAAGTTGTTTGACTAACAAATAACAAAGGTTTATTTCTTCCTAACATTACATAGCTCCTGAGGGTCACTTGAAGGTAGAGTTGCCAGTATTAGCAAAGAAAAATACAGAATCTTCAGCTAAAGTTGAATATCAAATAACCAAAGATCTTTTTAAAGCAAAGAAAAATACAGAATCTTCAGCTAAAGTTGAATATCAAATGACCAAAGATCTTTTTAAAGTATGAGAATGTTCCAGAAATATATACTAAAAATAAATTATTATTATTCTGTTATTGAAGTTTAACTGTCATCCTGTGTTTGCCTGGCAACCTTACTTGGAGGCTCTGCTCCATGTCCTCATTCTGGACTCAGGTGACGCCTCCACTATGTGAATATCACAGAAAGGAGGGGGATTTGCACTGGCCCTTGGAGTTTTCTTTTGGAGCTAATATTCATGATCTCCAATCAAATTTTTGGTTCAAGTGAGTCATTTGCTATTCCTAACTTCAGTGGGGTGGGGAAAAGCAAGATGTAGTTTTCAACCCTTTACCATCTGGTCACTCTCTACTTAGTTTTACCCAACTGTTAAGTGAACAGAGTGAGGAAAAAGTAGTTTCTTATAAGGAGAAACCAAAGATGACTTTTGGAAGCTACTTTCTCTTTAAGTCTTGGTGTTAAAGTAAAGATGAGGCTGAACAAGGCCACAGCCACTCCATAATGAATTCAGTATGTGAAAAATTAAACTTCTTTTGTTATAAGATCCCAAGTTCTAATTGTTAATGGCGAGGGCTTGGGAACTCCGAAAGACTTGAGAAGGCTTAAGTCTTTTTGTACCACAGCTACCAGTTGGGAGGATAGAAGGGATAACCACAGCTGGTTTTATCCAGCAGAATTGAGGTTCAGGTATTGAGGTAAATTAAAGATGGCTGAAAAATTTTTGCTATTCATCCCCTTGATTTTGGATCAGTGATAATGGTCTAATAGAATCACTGGACCAACAGATTATGGCTGAAGCAACACTCATGACTTCGGAAGTCAGAAGAAGTCATGTACCTCCTGCCATGGTCTTTTGGAAACGTCCCTCCAAGCCGTAACCATTTTGTAAGAAATCTGACCACCCTGAGGCTACTATGGTGGCATGGCTTTGGGTCGTTGCTGCAGTTGCTAGTCCAATTTACCTTAGTCTCCGGTCTTTTCTACCAAAACTCCCCAAATTTTGAAATTGTCTTGGACCCCTCAGTTCAAATTAATCACCATCGAAATACCAGATTGACCTCAGTTAATGCTGCGTGTAACTGAAACATCATCCCGCTAAACTTGGCCTGAATTTCTGATGCAAAAAAATTCTAAGATATAATAATATGACTACTATTTTCAGCCAGTAAAATTGAGGAACAGATACACATACATTAATACTCACCCTCAGGTGCCTGATTTTCCTTCCCCTTTTACACAGACCCTTCGTGTTATACACCTGGGTGCTGTCGCCAGATTTCATGAGTCGGAAGTACTACTGACCTGGAATCTCCATCTTCAACAGGGATGGTCCAGATGAACTCTTCATTCAAAAAGGTTTGGGCAACACTACATATTCAGTGCTTTTCTCAGTTTAAAGCCAGTGAGTGCTTTAATCCTGTGCTTATCGAACACCACCATGGGGGAGAGAACTGTGCTCGGTGGTAAGCACCGTCTCTCTCTTTCTCACATAAAACAGCTCACTGCCATTTTAATAAGTGCACTTACATGCTTAGTTGTTTCTTACCATCACCTTGTGAAGCAGGTATTATTTTATTACTCAGACAAGTAAATGAGGGCTAAGCTGCACAGGCAGTAAGCGCCACAGATGGGATTTTAACCCTGGATTATTTATCACATTCAACCATGATGTTAAAACCTTAAGAGACAGATGCAAGCCTTCATTTTACAAATGAGAAAATTGAGAACCAGGGAGAAAACTAGTGCTTGCTGCTGTGCTCCATTACTAACCACAAATTCTCTGGCCAATAAGACTCGAGTTTGGTCCTAAAGTTTCCTTGGAGTGAACACCAAAGTCATGTTGAGTGTTTTCAACACTGTTGCTTTAGGGAGGGAGACAGAGGAGACAATATCTACTTGGCTCTTTTTTGCGTGTTTTCAGGAAGTACCAGCCCCTGGTCATCCTGCTGTTTAGCTGAGGGTTGAAGAATGGGGCTGTTATTTGGCTGATGAACAATTGGGGTTTCCAAAGTGCTGGGTTAAAAGTAGGAGCTTTTTCCTGGAGCAAGCATCCTTTCAAGAAACCATCCATCTCTGTGGTGTGGAATAGGCCACAGAGATTACTTCCATTTTTGCTCCAGGGCATGGAAAAACAGAGACAATAAATCATGGGTCTGTTTATGAATCGTAAGTTACTCAAAAGACTTCCTGGCTTGTCCTAGATCTCTTTTCCTGGATGGCAAGATGTAGGCCAGCATCCTCCAGCAGCTGGGTACTGCAAGGAGACTGGAACATGAAATATTTACAAGTAGAACAGGGACATGTGTGACTTGGATAAAGAAAAGTCCAGATGGAGCCAGAAACTCCATATTGAAGTCACTCTGGAGATTAAGTATTTCTGAAGCACTTAGTACCCACAAAGTGAATTTCGATCAATTATCATATAAACTCAGTATCACAGTAACATCTAAGTATTTGTGTTGTGCCTGGATGGCCCAAACATATTTTTACTGCCTGTAAAAATAAAAGGGGGTTATCATGCACTTAGATCCTTTTTACATATCACTGTGAAGCAAGATAAAGAATTTTTGGAAGAAATACCTGAGCATGACCAAGTCAGCCTGTAATTATCTCCTATGGCATTTCTGGAAGTGTTGGCTCTTCCTGGTGGCAGGGAGAAGGGAAAGGTGGATTCTCCCTGATGCCCTGATAGCTTTGTTCTCTTTATTCTACAATACGATGCTTTGTCTGTGTAGCTTTTTGTGTTTTGAGATGACATATTGGGTGATTTTTGAATATGTGTATCCAGAGAAAACACCAGTTAGGCTTCACCCAAATTTCAAGATGAAAGCTGGTTCTGACTGTGGCAGTTAAAGTTGTTTGTGAAGCCAGGAGTTGACTGTAGCTCTTTCTGAAATCACCAAGAAACCTCAAGACACCATTACTACATTTTATTTCTTCTCTGACGGTTCAAATGACCCCATTCACAAAAAGGTGTCTCTATTTAATCTACCCTATCTCTCCAATTGTCCAAAATCCCACTTTACCTTTTAGTTAGAATTATTGACCTTAGTATCTAAAAGGAATTATAGATCATTTGGTATAACTCTCTCTTATGTTATTGGTGAGTAAGCTGAGATTCTAAAAGGTTAAAAGGAAGGCTAAATCTTCAAAAGTTTCAGGTTTACCTCCCACACCCTATTTCAGAATCTTATGGGGATTGGTTGTTAAATATGTTCCCATAGTTACAATGAATGCTTCTTACCTTGTAGTTTTCTACATTCCCCAGAATTCCTTGTACAGGATTCATCCATAGTACAGGCAATCTGCAGATGATAGTAATGGCTTCCCAGTTCAATATGCTGAGGAAGAGTATGTGAGCTAGATCTTCTCATGGCTAGCTGTCTCTCACTGGACAAGTTCCTCTCCAAATGTGACCTCTACTAAAACATGACCTTTAGCTAAAATCCTCTCCCTCCCCATCCGCTCAGCCACACCATATCTCCTATCTTTACTTAATTGTCTTCCTAGCCCCTTGCCACTAACTGAAATTATCTATGTTTTTTGTTTATTGCTTTTTCTTTTCATAGGATTGTAAGCACCAAGAGGGCACAGACTTTATCTTGTCCACTATAGTGTCTGCAGTGCTTATTAGAGTGCTGACACATAGGAAATGATAAACATTTGTAGATCAGGTGATCAAATGCTATAATTTATTAGCAATGGAGGGATAAGTCATGATGTCAATGCCAAGCTTTTGTCACAGCAATTATGTGTCTTTAGACAACTAATTCTGGATGCAGAACTGGTTTCCCCCTGACATTTAGCTTAATTTTGGTCCATCTGCTGATAACTAATTACTGGTACTCTGGAAACAGGAATTTTTCTTAATCACCAATTAAGAACTTAAAAGGAGAAAAGCGGGTTTTCTGCTGTTACTACCTTTTCTCAAATGTCTAATAGTGTCTTTTTCATCATAGAACTTCTATGATATGGGAGAAATTTTTGCACAATAGGTTTTTAGTGACCATTTCTACTTTCTCAATATCATTTTAAAGTGATTTCAGTTTCCTAACTAATCTGGAATAGCTGTACCTTAATATATACTACAGAGTACAGAGTATACCATGCACATGGGTGTGACTGATTGAGACTGACATGTACAAAGTCATGAGCAAAGTTCAGGTAAATCAATAAATTAGACTGCTCTAAAGTAGGGTGAGCAGTACCCATTGCCTTTACCCTGAATATTGGCTGTTCTCATCCATCCTTTCCTGGAAGTCAATATTTGAAATAGGCTAGTGGGAGGTAAGAGAGGTTTGAGAAAAATAACACACCAAAGAGGGATTTAATGCATAAATATATTTACAAATTCATCTCGATTTCTTTTTATGTCCTTTTAAAGAATTGTAGTATATGTGGAAACATTTGTAGGAGGTAAAGGTTTTTGAAAATTGGCTCATTTTTAACCCAATCGATACTGTTGTTTCATGTCAAGAGCAAGATATGATTCAGTGCCCTGGTAAATCTATTTAATATTCCCTAGGACTCTGGGGTGTATACCAGCTATACTCCTAAATTTGATGGTGTCAATATGACCTGACATTTAATTATTTGCATAGCCTATTTAAAATGAAAATAGCAACAGTCTCTTGAGTTCTTTTCAAGCTTTAATACACTCTCCTTTTAAAAATATATTTTTCATAAATTACTCCGCTGTCTGGCAGGCCATCACATCCTTCAGTTCCTATAATAAAAGAGGAATGGTGCTATGTGGGTGTGAAATGTGAAACGTGGAGGAGAACACCATGGTTAAACAAGAGTGGACACTGATCAAGTCCATTAATCAACGTGCCTTTTAAATCTCTGCAAGTTGAGAACTGTAGCATCCGGGGATTTTATTAAAGAGGAAACGTAAAATGGCAGAGGAGAGGCCCCATGGCTGCTGGGGTAGGTCACATCTCAGAGCCCTCGATGAACAGAACGTTGCTTTCAATGGTATTTGTTTTCCCTTTTTCATTTTTTTTTTTTGAAGTTCATCTGCTAAAGGAGCTCACCAGCTAAAGAAAGATGGGTTTGAGCTCCACTGTTTTCTTCTTATGGCTATTGGAAAGTCACCAAATCAATATTCTAAGGGCTTGTAAATTTCTCCAGGTCAATAACTTAGACCCTTTCATTTTTGGATTACCCTGACACTCTTGATTTCCAGGTAGCACAAATAACCTCCCTGGTCTTTTTAGTCTCCTAATTTCAATGTTCCATATCCAAGACCAATGGAGTGGTCATAATATTAATATAGAGAGAAACTATTTTTAAGCTATCACTTTAGTCCATGTTCTTCTTTGCCATTTTACCTTCTCACACTCCTGTCACACATACTTATATGTGTGTATGGGCTTTGCTTTGTAACTTGCTTTTATAAACTAATGAACTATTCTATGCCAATAAATATTTATCTACAGAGTAATTTTTTAAATGACTGTAACCAATCTTCTGTTCCTGGACATTAAGGTTACTGTTATAAATAATATTGTGATGACTGTCCTTACAACCAAAAATTAATTCACAATCTTAATTACTTTTTGTTGGTTAATTCCTTAAAGTAGAATAGGGCCAAAATGTATTCACATTTTTAAGAAATCAGAGTGTGTGTATTCACTCATTTGTATTCTATATATGTAAAATATGAAGAGAGACTGTTGATGATGTCAGAATTTGTTGAGAGTGACTAATCCATCACCATTTTAATGAGAGCTACATGCAGTTCACCAGACATAATTTGAAAACTAAAAAAATTATGGCAGATTCTGTACTAATAGCAACCTGTAGTTATTTCATACCAAGGAAGTGACTAGTACCCGTAATTAGTGGGACCAAGAGAACAGTCTCTCTTAGATTATTCGTGATATTCTCTTGCTTGACACGCTCTTGGTCCCACCTACTCTACTTATCTGAAATGATTCTTAGTATTTACTTGTGTATTTGTCCAAAATTCTGTCTAAAGGTATTACATTTTTCTTAACTTTTTTTTTTTTTTTTTTTTTTTGCTTGCTAGTTGCCTGCTTTTCTACTGTTGAGAAAAGGCACTGTGAGGTGTGCCCTCTGCCTTTCTAGATCTGTGCTTTGTTTGGAAGGTTGCAAATTGTCCTGGGAACCATGAGGTCAAGGGATATTTAAATTTGTTCTTTTGGGAAGCGGTCCATCTAGGTGGTAATCTGATCTGAAAGTAGATCCTTCACTGAGTGGTACTGTGGTGGTTTCCCAGGCAGAATCAGCACATGACTATGTAACCCCTTCACTTATTCATGCAGTGAGCACTTATCAAGGATTCGTTATGTGCCACACACTGCTTGGTTAGCAAAATAGACACCCCATCTCTCCATGTGCAGCTCCAGATGTAAATTTAATAAAATATAATCCAGATAACATCACATGATTATAAATGTCATAGTGGCAATATGACTGATACAGTAAATGTAGCAGGGGTAATGGTGGTGAGAATGCATCCTTGGTTTGGGGAGGAGGTGATATCTGTGTTGAAAATTGAAAGATGAAAAGGATCCAGTCTTGGAAAGATTCGAAAAGAAAATAAATGCAGAACTCTCACAGAAAACCAAACTGAGTATGTTTGAGTCATAAAAAGAAGGCTAGGGTGGCTGGGACAGAGTGAGAGCACAGATGGTCATCAGAAATGAGCTTGTAAGGTAGGTGGGAGAGACAATCTGAGCCTGTAGGTCTTGGTAAGAGGATGTATGACCAAAGTATCATCAAAGTATGATAAGGAACTTTAATGTGATTTAAGCAGAAGAGTGGCAAGTCTATTTTATATTTACAAAAGATTGTGGGAAGTGGATTTCAAGACAGAAGAGATAAGTCTTGTCATGGAATAAACAAGACATTTCTAGAAAGGGGCAAGACTAAACTGTATTGAATTCTGAGAGGCCATGCAGGATGACTATAGAAAAAAATTATTTTGAAATTAGCAAGCTGGAGACTATTGAGGACTTGCACAAGAGACTCTTAATTGTAGAGTTCTGGATGGACAATGGATCCACATGTGTCAAAGAAAGAAAGGTACCCTCGGAAGAGACTGAAGTGGAGAAGTTTGGACTTGGGCCGGTCACACAACTAAGAATAGAAACAACATAAAGGGATACACAGGAGTCAAGAGAAATTCTACACACAGAATAGGCTGACCTTCAGCCCCTTTGTCTTTCCCTGCAACCAGAATTGCTGTTGGGTATAACTCTGTGTTGGCCAGGAGGTTGGAGAACTTCTGGGAGGAGGAACTTCAGATACTGACCTTTGAGGAACCATGACAAAGGAGTAAAATAACCACTGACTATACAGAGGCTTTCCAGTTAACTTTCTAGTCTTGTTTTAGAAAGTAAACTTTCTAGTCTTTGTTCTAGTGCCTGATTTTTAAACATGAACAAAAAGTTTGTGAAAAACACATATTTAAAAGAACCTTTACAATAAAAGACAGAGAACAAGATTAACAAACAGAAAAAAGAATGCAGACAATGTGGAGATCAGACAAAAGCTTTAAAAAACTAGAATTAACATCTTAGGGATATAAAAAAATACATTCATAAAAAAGAATAGGGTACTATAAAAAAGGAACATTTAGAGAAAAGATAGAAGATTGGAAATTTAAAATATGCTAGAAGGACTGGTATTAAAGTTAAGGAAATCTTTCAGAATGTAAAACATAAAAACAAAGATGAAAAAAGAAGTTGAAAAATTGATATTACTATGATAAAATGAAAATGGAAAGAAAAAGAAAGCTTTATCTGTTTGTCAAACCCAAGATTTTAAATGATGGTAAAAACAGAAACAATTTTTATTTTTTAATTTATTTTTGTTTATTTATTTATTTTTACTTGTTGATGCATACAAGAGCTGGGATACAGGCTAGAGGCATGGGGGGTGAGAAATTTCATCAGACACCAGGGGAGCAGAGAGGACTGATCCACTGAAATACACTGCTGAGGGGCGCAGTGGGCGAGGCAGGAGAGGTCTGCTGTGCCATGTGGGTCCCCTCCCCTGGTCGGGCATCAAACTCACGCTGCAGTGGCGGTGGAAGCCCCACAGTGCGGCGCTCGACTCCTTGTGCCACCAGGGAGGACTGAAACAATTTTCAGTGCTAGCTACTGAAAGAAATGAAAAGAAACATTTAAATGCAAATTAAAGAATACTAATTAGTTTGTGTTTTAAAAATTATATTCACACAAAAGAAAGTGTAGAGGATATACATCAAAGTAAGCACATAGCTGGAATGTGAGATGATGGGACTATGCTATTACCCATAGTTAGGATAGGCTTTATTGTTGTAACAGATCTCAGTAGTCAGTGGTTCAAACTTCTTTTAAAGCTTTTTTGAGATATAATTCATGGAGTAGTCAGTTATTCTACTTAAAATATACAGTTCACAGTTTTCAGTATATTTACAAATACATACAACCATCAAAATAGTGAATTTTAGAATACATTGGCTACTTCACACTAAAACCCCATACCTTTAGCCATCATTCTAAAGTTGGTCTTTGTGACTGGCTTCTTTCACTTAGCTTAATGTTCTCAGGGCTCATTCATGCCGTGGGATGTATTATTATTCTGTGTTTTTAACGCCCAAGTAATATTCCAGTGTATGGATATATAATATTTTGTTTATTAGCCATCAGCTGATGGACATATGGATTATTTCTACCTTTGCCTATTACAATGCTGCTATAGACATTTGTGTGCACATTTTTTTGTATGAACATGTTTTAATTTCTCTTGGGTATTCACCTGTGAACGGAGTTGGCAGGTTATATTATAGGTCTGTATTTGATTGTCTGAGGATTGCCCTGCTGCTTTCCAAAGTAGATGCACCTTTTTATAATTCTACCAACGCATATGAAGATTCTAGTTTCTGTATATGCTCACCAACACTTGTTTTTTGATTCTTTGATTATAATCACCCTAGTAGATAAGAAGTATCTTACTGTTGTTTTGATTTCCATCTCCCTGATGGTTAATGATATTAAACATTATTTTCTTGTTTGTACAGGCAATTTGTGTATCTTTCTTAGGGAAGAGCTGATGTAGAGCACTTGGCCATTTTTAAATTGGGTTAGTTATCTTTTCATTATTGAATTGTAAGAGATTATTATATGGTCTAGATACAAATGATTCCCATTGTTCTCCAACCACCATAGCCACCATCATTCCATCACCACAGTCCCTTTGAAGCACAGATATTTTAATTTTTTTTTTTTAGAACACTCTGGGTGGGTTTTATTTTTTTTAATATAAATTTTTTAAAAATTTACATATATTTGACATCAATCGTAATCCCCATGTATTCTCCATCACCGTAACACCAGTGCACCATCACCTCAGTCCCCTGTAATTTTGATAAAATCTGATATATCTACTTTTCTCCCAGTGCTTGTACTTTTTTTGTCATTCTCAGAATCCTTTGCCAAATTCTAGCTCATGAAAATTTACCTCTGATTTCTTCCAAGATTTTTATAGTTTAGGTTTTTACATTCAGGTCTTTGTTCCATTTTGTGTTCATTTTCAAATATAATGTGAGGTAAAGGTCTGGTTTTACACTTTCCATGTGGCTATTCAGTTATCCCAGCACTATTTATTAGAAAGACTATTCTTTCCCCTGTTGACTGGCCTTGGCACTCTTGTGGAAAATCTGTTGATCATTGATTTGTGGGTTTATTTCTGGACTCTCAACTCTATTGCATTGATTTATATGCTTATCCTTATGTCATTCTGTCTTCATTACCATTGCTAAGTGGTAAGTTTCAAAATTGGGAAGAGTGTGTCTTCCTATATTATCCTACTTTTTCTAGTTTGTATTCACTATTCTGGGTCCCTTGAAATTCCATGTAAATTTAGAATTGCCTTGTCATTTTCTACAAAGAAGTTAGCTGTGATTTAATAGCTGGGAATCTACAGATCAGTTTGGTCATTATGCCATCTTAATATTAAGTTTTCTGATTCGTAATCATGGCATGTTTAGGCATTTTTTAGATCTTCTTTCAACATGTTTTGCAGTTTTTAGCATTTAAGTCGAACTGCTTTTAAGTTTATTACTATTTTATTATTTTTAATGCTGTTGTGAATTGGGTTTTTTCATAATTTAATTTTTGGATAGTTTATTGTAAGTGTATAGAAATAGAATTGATTTATGTGTGCTGATTTTGTATTCTACAATGTCCCCAAATTCATCTACTTCTAATAGTTTTTTAGTGACTTTATGAGGATTTTCTATGTAGAAATCCTGTTTTCTGTGAAAAGAAGAGTTTTACTTCTCATTTTTTCATCTTGCCTTCTTTAATTCCTTTCCTTCACTATTTGCTATTATACACTAAATGTTTATGTGTCTTTCCAAAATATGTATGTTTAAATTCTTTTTTTAATTCTATTTTTCCTTTAATTTATATATATTTGACATCAATTGTAATCTCCATGTATTCCCCATCACCATATCACCAGTGCACCATCACCTCAGTCCCCCGTGCTCCCATCTGCCCTCAACCCTCCCCCTCTTCCCTCCCCACCAAGTGTCCCCAATTTGTCCTTTGGTTGGTTTGTCCTTTCTTTGGTTTTTGTGTCTTTATTGTTATTATTATTATTGTTCTTATTCCTTTCCTTGATCCTTATTTGGTTCCCTTATATCCCTCCTAGGGGAGGAACCATCTGGTATTTTGCTTTTGCCTTCTGACTTACTTCGCTGAGCATAATCCCTTCCAGTTCCATCCATGTTCCTATGAATGTGTCTAGTCTTTCTTTTTTTGATTGCTGACTAGTATTCCATCATGTATATGTATCACAGCTTCCCGATCCACTCATCTGTTTTTGGGCATTTAGGTTGTTTCCAGGTCTTACCTATTGTAAAGAGTGCTGCTATAAACATAGGGGTGCAGGTATTCTTTTGAATCAGTGTATTTGTGTCTTTTGGGTATATTCCTAGGAGTGGGATTGCTGTATTCTAACTCCCAATGTGATGGCATTAGGAGGTGGACCAATGGAAGTGATCAAGTCCCAGGGGCAAAGCCTTCCTAATGAAATTTGTGCTTAGGTAAGAGATTCTAGAGCTCCTTTGCTCTCATGTGAGGATATAGTGAGAAGACAGATCTATGAACAAGATGGCAAGTTCTCACCACCAGATAAAGAATCTATTGGTGATTTAATTGTAGAATTCCCAGAAATAAACATTTATTATTGAAGTCATCCAGTTAATTGTATGTTTACTATATCAGCTCAAATAGATTTAGACAATTGCCTTACTAGATCATCCAGTACAAAGTACAATAGATGTGGCAAAAATGGGTATTTTGGCTTGTTCCCTATCTGAAGGACAGAGGCTCTCAGTTTTCTACCAGTAACTGTGATGCTAGTTCTGGACTTCTCATAGATACCTTTTAGCAGGTGGGGGACTTCCCTTCTATTCTAACTCTCAGTATTTTTATACAGAAATAATAATGAATTTTATTAAATGTTTTTTTCTGTTGTTTATTGAGATGAGTATGTGATTTTGTTTTTATTCTATTGATATGATGTATTACAGGAGTTTATTTTTCAGTGCTAAACCAGTCTTGTATTTTGGGGATAAGTTCTATGTGGTCACCGTGTATAATTTGTTTCATATATGGCTACTTTTGGTTTGATAGCATTTTGTTGATGATTTTTGCATCTTTATTAATAAGAAATATTACTCTCTACTTTTGTTATATAGTCTTTATTTAGATTTGTTGTCAGGATAATACTGGCCCCTTAAAATCAGTTGTGATCTGTTCTATTGGTAGAATTCATTGTTGAAGACTCAGGATTTTGTGGAGGCTTTTTGATGGAGTTTTTAAACATTATTACTGTTATTAATACAATCACTTCATTAGTAACAATTCCTTATTATGTCTATGTTAAGATTGTCTACTTTTTCTTGAGTTACTTCAGGTAGTTTATGTTTTTCAAGGAATTTGCCCATTTTATCTAAACTATCTAATTTTTTGGGATACAATTTTTATATTTCTTTATAATCTTTATTTCTGTAAAGTTATAATGTCCCCTCTTTCATTTCTGATTCTAATAATTTCAGTCTTCTCTCTCTTTTTTCCTTCAGTCTTTCTACTGTATCTTTCAGTCCCAGAATTTCCTTTTGGCTTATTTTTAAAAATAAATTTCCCCTCTTTTTAGTGATATTCTATATCTGATGTGGCATTGCCACACCTTCCATTATTGCTTTAATCGTGCTTTCCTTTGGTTCTGTGACTGTACTATTTTTCTGATGTCTGGTCACTCAGTTTCTATTACTGCTTTTTCTCCAGTGTGTGGGTCATTTCTTACTGCTTTGCATGACTTGTAACTCTTTTTTTTTTTGTAAGAAATTGGATATTTTAGAACATATTGCTACAACTCTGGGTTCTGGCCCTCCTCGCTTTAACTTCCCTATACTTGTAATTATTATTGGCTTGTTGGTTAGTGACTCACTGAATTATTTTTGTGAATTCTAGTCTCTTGCTTTCCCGTAGTATTAAGCCTTCAATGGTCCTTAAGAAGGTATTGCTTTGTGGATGCCCAAGGATGGTAGTCATCGAGGATGACAGTGGTTGTGGTTGTGTTTTCTTACACGCTTTCCACCGCAACTATTAAACTTTACTAATTGCCAGTTGATTACTCTATTGTTTTCCACAATGCTCTGGAGCATAAATTCCTCTACAAGCAAATGCAATTAAATTGTTTCTCCATTGTAGAATAGTTTCTAAATTCAGTGTTTGATATTTATTCTGATTCCAGGAAGGCTCCTTCTGACTGCCTTATTCCCATCTCTCTCCTGTGTAGTCAGCATATAATCTAGGTTATATCTTCATTGGACAATGAATCTCTTCCTAATTGCTTTTCATTACCACTTCCATTGTTCTGAGCATGTCCTTAGGCTTAAACTTCCTCCTCTGTTGCCAGTGAAGTCAGTTCCTTTGGGAAGAGATTTGGAACTGTCTGTCTTATTGTCTAGGCAATAAATCTCTGATCCAGGGTTCTGGAGCTAGATAGGGAGAATGATAGTGCTCTTTGGATGATATCCCCACATTAGATGCCAAGCGCTTGGTAGGGAGGGCAGTGGCCTGTGGTCCTCTCAGCTCACCTGTCCTGGCATAAACCACTGCCTCATGAGTTAAATAAAAGTCTTTCAGTACCCCAGTATTTTAAATATGCCACATCTAAAGTAGCATCTCTATTCTGTGAATGGGGTTAGGGAAGAAAAGGGGACCTCCATTTCTTAGCTTCATTCATCTAGGGTTTAGCTTTGGTGCTAGAATGTTGAGGGCAGGAGGAGAACCACTGAAGTCCTGCTCCCAAGGAGGAACCCTGAGTTGTTGACCACAATATTCTGGGGTTGGGGAGTTTTTATCTTACGGAGCTGGGAAGGAAGGCAGGGAAAGGAGCAGTATTGGTTCAAATACCACAGACACTTAACATTTCTTACTGCATTTTTCATAGATTATCTTGAACAGATGCTTCCTCATTTGCTTTTGACCTTAGGACTGTTACCAAAGGTTTGGAATGACTGATTTTTTTAATAAGTAATTTTTACCAGTTTTACTTGGAGATGAGTCAGTGGCACAACACATGATATTATGCTGAAGGTTAGTTTCTTAAAAAAACTTCTTGAGGTAACATTGGTTTATGGGATTGCATATGACTTAGAGGTATAGCATCATGCCCTGTAGGTGTCTGTTACCACATCACACCCACTGCAAGGTGCCGATAGTCCTCCTGACTGTGTCCCCTCTGTATTTTGCTTTTCCCATGTCCCTTTCCTCCAGTTTTGTAGTCTGATTTCTAAGGTTTGTTATTGATTTTGTTTTGTTTGACCTTTTGTTTTGTTTCTCTGTATTCCACATATGAGTAAAATCATCTAGTATTTGTCTTTCTGCTTCTGACTTATTTTACTGCGCATAGTCTACTCCAGTTCCATTCATATTGTCACAAGTAGCAAGAATTTATCCGGCTTTATAGCTGAGTGGTATTCCATTGTGTAGATGTGCCATAATTTCCTGATCTGCTCATCTGATTTTGGGCAATATTAGGTGGTTTCCATAACTGGGTTATTGTAAGTAGTGCTGCAATGAACATAGGAGTGAATACATTCCTTTGAATTAGTTTTTTTGCATTCTTTAGGTAGATACCCAACAGTGGGATTTCTGGGTAATAAGAGAGATAATATTTAATATTTTGAGAAACCTATTTTCTACATGGGACTAGAACAGTCTACAGACCCCCAATAATGTTTGAAGATTCCTTTTTCTCCATACCTTTGCCAACACTTTTTTTGATCTTTTTGATGTGGGTTGTCCTCACAGGTATGAGGTGATGTGGAAGTTGATTTCTTAGTGACTCAAATTTAATAGAAATTTATTTCTTACTCTGTAGTAGTCTGAGGCTAGAATTCAAGGTTGGCAGACTGGCTATTGTCAGAAATTCTTACATTGATTAAGAAATGGTGCTGCCATTTTCCAAATATCATTCCCATGTTTTCTCTATTTTTTGCCTCTCAATCTTTTCAGGGAGAAAAAAAGGGCATAGAGGAATGTACATGGAGTATTCTGTGGTGCTTGCCAGTAAGCAGGACAGATCACTGGTACTCACATTTCATTAGTAAGTGGAAATGTTGTATTTCACCAATGAAATGTAAATGTTTACCCTAACTTCAGTGGACCTTAGGAAATGTAGTTAACCATGCTCTTAGAAGTTTCCCCAATAAGTGCTTTTAGCTTTCTTATAGTCTGCCTATATTTTCTAAGTTTCCACAATAAATTTATACTTAGTACAATATGAATGTTGTCTAAAAGCAGAGGGCAGAAGTGAGAGAGCAGAGATAGGGTGTATATAAACAAAATTTTCTGAGAAATTTTGTTGGTGCCATTTCTGGAGGGGGGAACTGTGTTAAGAGGTTATTAAATATGGGGATTCTAGAACATTCTTATAAGCTGAGAATTCCATGAGAGAGGAAACAGTTGATAATGAATCTTTGATTTGTCTACTCTTATAGGCTATATAGACTTTTTCTCACTTGAAGATGAGAAAGTAGAAGAGAAAAAAGTTTATCACCTGTGTTTTTTCCACTCACTTCTAGGGATGAAGGATTTCAAAGCTTTCTTTGGAAGACTTGAAGCAGGAAAAAAAAAACAGTGTTTACTGAGTTTGACAAAGTTAACAAATTGTGAAAATTTCTAAACTAATTATTGTTGTTTTTTCTAGAAAAATTCCTTTGATATGCTATGAGCTTTAATTAGGGTCGTTAAATACAGAAACTCTTGGGTTTCAGAAAAAAAAAAAAAACACTGACACAACCCACTGATATCTTGAATATGGGAGAAATGTTGTTTATCAAAGACATTAACTATGACATATAAAATGAGTCCATCATGCAATGGTGTTGCTTTCTCACAAATAATTTTTTAATTTTATGACAACATTTTAAAAGAAATTTTATGAGTTATAAAAAATAGTATTATGGGAAAATAAAAAGGGAAGAAATAGTTCTCATTGAGAGAATCTGTATCTTCAGAGACAATGCTGTATTTGAGAAAATTCTGGAAGGCCAGTAGGATTTTGCCAAGCTTCTAGGGGAGATGGCATCATTGATTGGGAGGGACAATACATTTAGAAAACAGAGGAATTGGCTTGACTGTACTTGATGAACATGAAGAGAGATTCAATGGAAGGGAAGTCCAAAAAGGGAAGGACAGCCACAGCAAGAAGCTCATGAATGTTCTTTAAGGAGTTCTGCTTTCTAGTCTTAGTCTGACCAGTGATTAGAAGAAATTCTCTAATAACAGAGGGATGGAAAAGGATAGGGGGGAGGGGAGAAATATTAGAAGCAGACTAGAAGTAGGTGACAGCCATGGTATGTTCAGGAGGTAATGGCGACATTGACTAAAGTCAGCACAGAGATATGGGGAGAATATAATGATCCTCCCCAAAAGTGTGAGAAGTTTTTACAACTTCCAAAGGGAACAGACCTGCAGGGATCTTTGATACTTTCCCCAAAGGGCGAACACAAAGAGTTTGAGAAACAATACCATTTCATGAGCCAAAATGAGGCTTCTCTCTCAGCATAGAACATCCTTGAAAACTCTGAAGGAGAACCTTTACATTATTAAAAATATGAAAGCTGTGATATACATTGTTCT
Source organism: Galemys pyrenaicus (assembly GCA_019455555.1). Classification (NCBI taxonomy): domain Eukaryota; kingdom Metazoa; phylum Chordata; class Mammalia; order Eulipotyphla; family Talpidae; genus Galemys; species Galemys pyrenaicus. Next base: position 68,598 of record JAGFMF010011704.1, on the reverse strand, counting down.
TCATGTGCCAAATATACCAACCAAAAAGGCACTGAGCAGATTCTCTGAGATTTGTAGTTGCAGCATTACAGATTTTGTACCTAGAATTGGATGCACTGAGCTGGGTCTCCTCCAAGGCTGGATGTGCAGCCCTACCCCATGCAGTCAGTTTACTCTCATCTGGAAAAGTCCTGTTCTTTTGTGGGGTTAAGTCACAAAGGTATTTATAAGCAAACTCTGGGTGACTCCAGAAGAGCTACCCCACCTGATCTAGTATCTTCTTTCTCCAGTCACAGTTCTTCATTCACATTGCCTCATATCCATGTAGCAAGTCTCCATTGGCCAATTATAGGCTGTCAACCTCATTGCAGGGATCTAGGCGTGAATCCCATAGACTTGGTCTTGTGGAGAAGACAGGCAAGGCAACTGGGGGTTATAAAACTCTCTGAACAGTGCTCTGAGGAGGCATATGCAAGACCCTAAGGGAATACCTGGGAGAGATGGTGGGAATGCTTCTGAAAGAAAGTAGCCAGGTGAGAACTCAATCATCTTGGTGGAGTTCCTCGCCCACACTGCAGTCCCCCCCACCTACAGTCATCAATGTTGTGTTTTGATTCCCCCTTATGATGTCTTCCAGGTCAGTCAGTTCTTTCCTTTCTATTATCTTCCCATAAAGAATTTTTTCAATAGTTTCTTTGGAAGGCAGACTCTTAAAGCAGCCAGGAAGGCCCAGGCATAACAGCTGTGTGGCCTTGAGCAAGTTGTTAATCCCCTCTTGGTCTCAGTTTCTTCAGCTAAAAAATGGGGATGTCATTGACTCCCCCCTAGATACGTGATAAAGAAAAATAAGTAATATTTTTAAAACAGCTCTAGGTCTGGCACTTAAAATATAATCATTCCACTCTCTTTCCTGTGCCTGCAATCTTTTCCTTTTTTAAAAAATACTCTGTTCACAGTTGCCAAATTCATCTTCCCAAATCTTCAATCTTATCTTTTCCTTGCTTGAAAAATTTCTGATGTTCATAGCCTATAGAATAACATCTGTATCATTTGGGAGAGAAGCAGGCGTGCTAAGATGATGAGGGAAGGGGGTTAAGCAAGAGGACAGGCTTTGAGAGATTAGGGCAGGGTCACTGGTCTCATGGATCATCGGACTCTGACAGGAATCCCCAAGCTGTGGTAGGAAGGATATTTAGAAGTTTACTTGGCAAAAAGAGGATGGAGGAGGTGGGAGATGGGAAGAACATTCCAGTTGAAGGCCCCTCAAAGTGGGAGCAACCAGTGGCTGGCATGCACAGGGCAGGCGTGTAAGGGTGAGATGAACCAGGGGCATGTCTACAACACAGCCTGGTAGGCCAAGAATACGTGGAATAATCTTTGTGGCCACAGTAGCTGTGGGAGAGTATCAAACTGTTCTTTGGTTGCACATCAGCTTGTTAGGAAGGGCTATCTGTTGTAGTCTTTATATTTATTACACACCACCATTGCTAAGAAATTTGACTGAGTTCAGTTGTAATTGTAGAAATAGAGGACAAGAATCCAATTCAGGTCATTGAGTTTTCTGATTGTTTGGGTGACTATTCATCCAGATTTCACAGCAATTCACCAGTCAGAGTGTATGAGAATGGTTGCTGAGATGGAGTATGAGTTGATTTTGCTCTACAGGAACACACAGATCTGACTAGAAAAGTCCACATTCCCCCAGAGCAAGAAAAATCACACTGTCACAGAGACCCAGACGAAGGGGAATTATGCACACTTGAACCTGAGCCCGGGTACCAGAAAGCTGATGGAGGTTTTGCAGATTCTTAGGTCTCCATGGAAACAAGCAGGTTTTGGGAAAGTTTCCTTCTTGGAGAGAAGGGCAGTGTTGACCGCTTGCTTCCTGTCATCTGAACACATTCAAACGTACAGTTCACAGAGTAACTGTCTATAGATTCCTTCCGGACATGGACCCATTTTATGTGTCTGACCTTGTCATTCCCATCTGCCCCTTCTGCAAAGCTCTCTGAACTCTAGTAACCAGGGTGCCCAGCAGCACCAAAAAGAGTGAGGGTAGGATGGCATCTTATGCAAAGTGAATACTTAGCACATTTTTAGCAATAAAAATGTGAAGAGTGAAAAGGAATGCTAGCCATTTCCCAGGTAGTCCTTTTCCTTAGAATTGAGAAACAATTGCCTAGGTCAGGCTTTTAAATTTAAGCACAGACAATCAGAGATCTTGTTCTGATTCTGTACATTTAGGGTATGATCAGAAACTCTGTATTTCTAACAAACTCCAAGGTGAGGCTTGTGGTGTTGGTCCTTGGATCACCCATACAGTTGCAAGGAAATAAATGAAGTAGCCAATAAAGAGCCAAATTCTGAGAAAGGCCAATAGTCACTTACAGCATTTTATAAATTAGTAACCCTCCCACTCACAAGATAAATATGCAAGCTCAAATTCACATGCATGAGTCTTAGTACTTTGGTAATATTCTTTTCACTTATGCCTGTGGGAATATACAAGCATACAAACCAAGTTATTTTTTTTGTTTAATTGATTAATTATATTTGACATCGTTTGTATTCCCCAGGGAGTACCCACCACCATTCCACCCGTGCACCATCACCTCAATCCCTTGTGCTCTTTCTGCTCTCATCCCCATCTTTGCCCTCCCCTCCTTCCCCTCCCTCCTCCCATGGTCCCTTTGGTTTATCTTTGACTTTTTGGCCTTGCTGAATTTTTTGTTTGCTTTTGGTTATAATTGCCCATTTCCTTGAGCTTATTCTTTGTTGTTGTTGTTGTTGTTGCTCTTTCATACTCCTCCTAATAGTGAAGCCATCCGATATTTTTCTCTTGCCTTCTGACTTGACAAACCAAGTTATATCTTAAAAGTCACCCCCATACTAAAGAGAGTAGTGATCAATTTAAGTAGTGGTTCATAGCATGTAATTCCAAGGGATTTTATGTTTCAGAATCTCTGAATAGTTGTGGCTTCGCTTTTGTCATAGCTTCTTTCACTCAACAAGTATTTATGAAATATTTGTCATGGATAAATTTTCTGTCTGATCACTGGACGGCACTGTTCAGTTCCTTGAGCTCTTTGTGTCTAGTGTGTGAAACAGATCAGAAAAATATAATAGTATCATGGGATGAATTGTCCATTCAGTGCTATGCAACAGAAATATGACATGAGCCACAAATATGAATTTTTCAAGTAGCCACATTTAAAAAAAGTAAAAACAAACAGATGAAGGTCCAGTTGTCTTCCATTTAACTCTATCTCCAACTCAGTCTCATTTCAATATGTAATCAACATAAAATGGTATTGGTGAAACATTTTACATTTTTTCATACTATGTTTTCAAAAACCTTCCATTGCTCTTTACCCTCCAACACATGTCAAGTTGGACAAGCCACATTTCAAGTGCTCGACAGCCACACAGCACGGACTGTATGGGGCGGTGCAGTCTCCGTAGGGGGCAGCAAAGGACTTCTCTGCCTATGGAAGCTGAGAGGTGAGTCAGGGGAAGAGATGTCAACTGCCCTACAGACTTAAGGGTGCAAGCACTGACTGGAAGGCAGAGAGAAGGTGTTAGAAGTCGGTCCTCCAACATGTCCTGAGTCCCAAGGTGGGATGGGTGAGCCCTGATAATGGTGAATGGGAAGCTTTGGTGTTTTGAAATGGGGTTCAGACAGAAACTACAGAGCTCTGCAGGCTTTGGAGACACTCATATACTCAGGCCTGCAACTAGGTTACCGACTGTTGTGTGAATAGGGGTGCAATGATTTTGGCTCCCTATTCTACCTGAATATATCTTGTTCTGAATGAACCCCCAGCCTGTGCTGGATCTAAGGTTTAGGGATTCTTCCTACAGAAGCATCACTATCCTCCATGCTGGGAGAAATTTCTTCCTTAGGGGGAGGTTCAGGATAGCCATGTACTGTGGCCAGCTTTGCTCTGGCTCTCTCTAATTCCAGGCCAGTGCTTCTCCTAAGATAATGCCTCAGTGGAACTTCTGGCCCTTCAGGAAAGCAAGGAACTGCTTTCTGCTAGTTCTCTGTAGCAGGAGCAGTAGTCATAACTGAGGGACACACTGATTGTGGTTCTGACTCTGGGGTCAGGGGTTGAGGCACCATGCTGGGCTGTTTAGACATGCCTGGTTTATTCAAACTTGAAATAAACCAGTGGGTAGGTTCTGTGGCTATTTTACACATTTCTGAACAGGGGCTCTAGAAGATAAAGGCAACTGCCCAAGGCCTAAATGTGTTAAGTGGTAGAATTAGGATGGAAAAGGACGTGTGTGTGACTTTCAAGTCCCATGGCTTCCCCACAGTACGCTGTCCCCCACATAAATATCCCAGTGCAATACTTTCTCCTGGAGAGTTGCCTCTTTGATTTAGTAATCAGCTAGCAAGTGCTTTTTACTTGTTTAATACCAGCTGGTGAGGGAAATGCCATCCCAAGTATGCAGGACGTAGTTTCTTCCTCGGTTGTTTATACGCTAGGAAGGAAAACATACAAAAGCTGTGATAGGTGAACAAAGTGAAATTGCAAAAAAACTAAAAAGAATGTCAGGGGAAATTAGTGAGGCTAGACATCTTTAGTTAGCATTTAAATTCATAAAAAGATTTAACTGTATTTAAAGAGATATTGAGCAGCAGCTTGGAAGTGGGTGAGGTATATTTTGGACTGGGGGCAGGGTGAGCCTTGCCCACCTTCCTGAAGTCACACTTATAATTTGTCTAAGACTTTAAAATCTTTTTGTATTTCCTGTGCCTTTCAGGACAAATATTTGACCAAGGTGGTAAAGGAAGAACCTGTAGTTTCCAGGCTTCTAGCAGGCCTGCTCTCAGTGCTGGTACAAGCACCAGGGCATCAGGGTGGCTGTCAGGAGATACCTGGCTCATCGGGAAGAATGTGGAACCTGGAGGCGAAACATCCAGTCGCGCACTTCAACTGTCCTTCTGTGGACACACCATTGATGTCTCTGAACTTCACTTTCACTGTCTTGAGAAGTTAAGAATGAAATAACACATAAAATGTCTTTCAAGATTTCTAATGTGTTTTTATTTTTTCTCTTACCTCATAGACCTAGCATGCTAACTCACCTTTGAGATTCTTATTTGATAAGAACATCCAGAATAAATTGAGTAGTTTTGCTATAATAGTAAAATAAAACACAAAAAGAATGGGGGAAGGGAAGTTGGAATACTGAATAGGGTGGTGTCAGGGCAGTTCTCACCATAAACTTGAAACGTAAGTAAAGCTGAAGAGAGAGAGTCAACTATAGTAATGGAGGGGAACAGCATGCCAGGCAGAGGGAACAACAAACACAAAAGCCCTGACCAGGGTGGGTAGGGGAGAAGCTGGGTTTATTAAAACGGTGGGAACCAGCCTGGCCAGATTGGAGGAGACAAGGATGTGTGGTGGGGATGAGGTCAGAGAGGCAGAGAGATAACTAGATCACATGGGCCTTCTAAGGACTTTGAATTTTACTCTTGAGAGTGCTGGGTAGCTAGCTACTGGAGTTTAGAGCAGAGGGATGGTGTGATCTGATTTCTACTTTAATGTGCTCACTCTTGTTGCTTTACTGAGTAAAGGCAGAAGAGGGCCAGGAGAGGAAGGTGGCAGACAAATTAGAAGGCAAGGAGTAATATAATGTTGACTAGTACCACGGGTAGTAGAGGTAAATAAATACCAAAAGGAGGCTTCTGGAAAGGTTTTTGGTTTGGAATAAAAGGAGATGTTTCAGATGTGTGATGCTTTCTCTTTTACTCTTCTTCATGGATGTGTGACTTTGTAGCAGCCATCTTTGTCCAAAACCCACTGAGATGTCTGCCACAGGCATTGCATATGCCCTGAACCAAGGCCAGTGACTGCCCATCTCCCAAGCTTCTTGTTTTTTGAATAAACAAACCTCTGTCTGGATTGCTCTGTCACCTGCAGCTGAGTGTGTCCTTGGTTATGTGTGCCTCAGTGATGCCCCCACCGCTGGCATTGCCTCACCTGAACCACAGTGGTGTGAGAGACCAGACTCTAAGCCGCTCCGGGATGCTGTAAAGAGGGCAGAAGAAAAAGGAATCTTAAATTTTTTCACTCTTAATCCTCATTAATCTGAGCTAATCTCCAAATGGACAAAGTAATCACTTCAAGTTATAAATAGGGCTTATTCAAAGGGCTGAATAAGTGGCTGGAAACAATTCCCCAAACTGTGGTTTCCATCGAATAATTGAAATTATGCAAGGACATGGAAGTTTTTCAACAAGTAAAATATGTCTGAAAATCTATTAAAAATATGTCTGCAAAAATAATTTGAAAAAGCCCAACTCAGCAATAAAATATAAATTACATTTCCGTTCTTGCTGTTGCTCCCATTGGGAAAGAGCATATTACTACCTACTTCGTGGACAAATGGAACCAGCACACTTGGAATAAATGACTCTCCAGGTTCTAACCATGAGACTTAGGTGATTAGATGATGATTTTTCACTGAAAAAGAAATAGGAAAATACGCACTGACTTAAAGTAGCTCAGATAACATATCTTCTGATTTGTCTCATCCAGAAGGTTTTTTGGAATTTAAATTTTCCATCTGTGATTTTGAGTGATAGACAAATTTTTTCATATTTTGGAGCTCATTAGGACCATTGAATGAGTCCTGTGGACGATCAAAAAGTTTACTAGAATCCCACATTTTTCTTTTTATCATAAGCAAATATATCCTGAGCAGACAGCACATATGAGAAAGTTCTTCCAAAGGGTAAGCTAGCAATCTGACCAAAGGAATGCAATGTTTGAAGTATGAATCTAAAGACCATCTGACTCCTGTTTCCAGTATGATACAATTTTGTGCATTAACTTAAAAATTGGTTGGGGATGAGATTCTATTACATGCCTATACCCTGTGTTTTGGGTTTAAAGCAACTTGCTAGACACCCCTTTAAATAAAGACATGTAGCTTAAAGCTACAGTCATTTTGCCTAGTTCTTCTTTTTCAACTCATTGTTTTTGTTGTGGCCCAGACTGTCAGCCTGGAATTTGCATCTGTCTTGGGCAGGGTGATATCTGTAGTTTCCTCTCCAGATGGGGATTGGCACTAGGAGGTTGTACATTTATGCTGGACTGGGATAGTCATATTCACCTCCAAGCAGATTCATTCCCCAGGAAACTTGGAGTGCGAAAAAAGACACTACCTCTCCTCACACTGAATCCAGACCTCCATGCAACTGTGAGTGATCAGAATTATGATTTCATTGCTTGAAAAAGCCATTGCCTCCAGCCTCAGATTAGGAGAAAAACATCAATTGCCTATATTGGTTGCCTGCCACGTTGGTGACAGCGCATGGAAGGCTGAAGTGATGATCGGTTGTCAAAGTAAAAGAACTGATGCAATGTTCAAAGTGCTTTCTCCAAAAAGAGTATATTGCAGTGGTGGTGCCTGCCTTCGCCCCGCAGACAGGGGAAGTGGGTTTGGTTAAACAGGGTCCAGGTTCTTCCTGAAGGTGGGTGCAGGAGTGGGAAATGAGATGAGAATAGTTTTTCCTTTCTTCATAGGTAAGAGCAAGTTTTCTAAAGATTAGGAAGAAAATGTCTTGGTAATAGAGTTTTGGGTACTTTCTATTTGCCAGACACTGGATCAAGCATTTGTGTGTTTTAACTCATTGACGCCTTGAAATAATCCAATGAAAGAACTACTCTTATTATCATCATTTATAGATGAAAAATCAGAAATGTAAAGAAATTAAATAAATTTTCCAAGGTCATGGGTAGCAAGTGACTAGGGGGATTTTTTTTAAGACATTTTTATTTATGTATACAAAAGCTGGGGTACAGGCCAGAGGCACAGGAGGTGAGAGGACTCACTAGAGACAGAGTGGGGAGCAGAACAGGAGGATCAACTAAAATATGCTGCTGAGGGCAGCAGTGGGGAAGTTAGGAGAGGTCAGCTGTGCCATGTGGGTCCCCCCTCCCTGGCCGGGGATCGAACCTGCGCTGCTGTGCAGCGTATGCTTCACAGCTCGGTGCTCAAACTGCTGCGCCACCTGCGAGACCCAACCAGGGGTATTTGGAAACAGCCTCTGAAGGTCGTTGCTCCTAGCTTCAATAGGACTGCTGTGAGGGTAGCCGGATTGGCTTCTGTACGTGCTCAAGGTGGGTAAAATATATATGAATTATGTGTAATTTCAAACCAGCACCTTATTTTGCATTAAATGTTGAAATGACTATGGAATGCCAAGATCTTTTTATTGCTTTTAGTACTTTTTAGCCTTTAGTTCTTAATTAACTAGTTAAAATATAAATAATCTTGGAAAACTACAATTGGTTTCTCTTTTTATTATGGTGTATAAATTTATTACACATTTAACAACTTAAATATCCACGTGTTTATTTTGTGATTTGGGGCAAGTCATTCCATTTGTACCTCAGGTTTCTCATATATAAAGAGCAGAAGTTGAAAAAGCATTTTTAATAATCTTGTCAGTGTAGACATTTTGAAACTTCATTCCCAATTCACAGATGATTGTAGTTTAACAGGTGCTTGGCATTGCTTATGAGGAAGAGTCACGAAAGAAATGAGAGTGGCTCATTAAAATGAAGTCCTGTTGACTGTGCAGTCCTGATAGTGCCCCCTGAGTCACAACAGATCTGGAGGGTAGTTTTCTAAGTGTGGCAAGACAAGTGTGGCTGGACTTGTGTGTCATAGCTCATTCATTCAAGCACTCTTAATCTGACGTCTGGACTGAGGTCCATGCCTTGTACTGGGATTTCTACAAAGAAAAACCAAATAACACCAAGGCTTCTGATATTTAGGAGCAGAGCTTGTATGGAAATCATTAGTGCCTTCCACCAGTCTCTCCTGCTCTCCTTCCTTCCAGCATATAGTGAGATTGTATAATCCTAGCCTTTGTTGAGAGATATTTCATGAGAATTTTTATTAAGTGTAGCTCTTCATGTTCTCTCTTCCCCTCCTGTGGTGATCATATAAATAGGTAGTGATATGATGGAGCAACACCAAAGACAGCTACCTGTGAGGTAGCTGTCAAATCTTGCAAGGTACAGGCACACCTAGGAGATGTGGGTTGTGTTCTAGACCACCACAAAAAAGCAAATACTGCTACAGAGTGAGTCAGACAAACTTTTTGTTTCTTATTGTGCAGTAAGCATTGAGTCAAATAAACCAGTGATCTGCTTTAATTGAAAATGGTTTATTGGGCCTCCCTTGTGGTGCAAGGGGTTGAGGCTGCACTGTGGGGCTTCTGTAGCCACTGCAGTGCGAGTTCAATCCCAGGCCAGGGAGGGGACCCACATGGCGCAGCAGATCTCTCCTGCCTCACCTGCTGCTCTCCTCAGCAGTATATTTCAGTAGATCTTCCTGTTCTGTTCCCTACTCTGTCTCTGGTGAATCCTCTCACTCCCTGGCCCCCCCAACCCCTGAGCTTCTGGCCTGCACCCCAGCTCTTATGTACATAAATAAAATCTTTAAAAAAATGGTTTATTTCTAGAAAGTATGTTAACCGTTATCTGAGCCTTTAGAAAGTGGTGATTTTTTTTCCCACAAACCTTATATTTCTAAAAAATAAATTATTTGTAAAGCGCAATAAATCAAAGTGCAAGAGCAATAACATGAGGTGGGCTTGTACTTTACATGACTGAGAAATAAGCCATTGGTTTTATAAGCTTTTTAAGATTTGGGGGTTAGTTACTGTACTGTGAACTACCACAGCCTGGCTGATACAGAAAGAAGCAGATTGAAAAATTTGGCAGGTAGTAGATAGTGCGACCTGGAAAAATATCACTTTACTGACAGAGGAAGAAGAAAAAGCCCCGATAATCAAAATTCCTGGATAAACTATTTTGATTTTTCTTTTTATATTCCTTTCAAGACTTGAGGGAGTTGTAAAGTTAAAAAGCAGATAGCAACGATCTGAAAAAGTTGAAAAATTAGTTTGGATTAACAGATTGTACTGCCCACCCTTGGCCAGCTGAGAATTGGCTGGATTTGAAGCTTGTTTTTCTAGACATATACTGTTACAGTATTGTCTTATCATCTCCAGGTTCACTTGTTTTGGTTCTGATGGATTGTATGAAAGCATTAAAATTCTGTCTTTCAGCTAAATAATATGGGATTTTTATTTCTGAACTCTTGTTATGTATGGGCGGATGTATTTTGGCCATCTTCTCAAAACTATCTCCTGTTACTTCTGACTCAGATCAATTTCCTGGAATTCCTCTGAGCTATCACTTTGCTCAGAGGAGTCTCTACTACAAACTGAACATTGATCCCATGTCTAAAATTCAGGACTTCTCCTTGTGGAAATTGAACCCCTATTGGTCTTTCCTATACGTCTCTTCTATGAGATAATATTCAGTCCCCAAAAGAGATGAAGGGAAAGGGTTTAACTTACAGGTAGAGCATTTGACTGCAGAAGAGGACATGAAGTCCCAAAGCAGGTAGAAGTAAATTCAGGGAAAAAAAACAAGTAAGAAAACACATTTGCTTGATGGGTTTTAGATTTAACTAATTTTTATATTAGCAATATACTCATGTAGTTCAAAATCACAAAGATATGTGCATATGCAATAAAGGTCTCATTCCTCTCTCCATCTGCCAGTCACCAAATGCAATTTCTTTCTTACATACTTTATATATATTTATTAGGCATAAATAAGATTATCTCTTATGCACCCTTTCTTTTTGTCTTTTGTAAAATTGGTAGCTTTATAACCTGTTTTATGATCCTTCTTTTCTTGCTTAATAGTATATTTGTTGTAGATATGACATATTTACCCGATATAGCTCTTTCCATATAAAGAGCTTTTCATTGAAAAAATTCCATTAAGTTCATTTAACCAAATTCTGTACTGATGGGAATTTAGGTTGTTTCTAATCTTTGCTTTTACAAAAATGCTGTAATAAATAACCTTATCCTTGAGCCAGTTTGCATCTGTGTGGGTTTATCTGTGGAAATGACTTCCAAAAGAGGAATCACAGGGCTATTGTATTAGCTTAGTGATGACTTTAGGACATAAGTGTGTTAGATGGCAGCAGGCTCAAAAATATATTCTCCCGAAGCATGGTGGTCAGAGATGAGCATGCACAGTTGTTTAGAGTTTCAAAGTATTATCACATCAGACATTCACTAAGAATTTATTTTAAGCCTGTTGTGTACTCAGGACAATGTAGGTGCTAGAGATAAACAAAAGATGTAAGCATCATGCCTTCCTATAGCAGGAAGAGTAATGTCATGGTTACTTTTATGTGTTGACTAGATCATAGTGAGCAGTTCTTTGGGCCAATGCTTGTCTATATGTTGCTGCAAGTATCTCTAGTTACCTTTATAATGTTTAAAAACAAGTTGACTTTAAGTAAAACAGACAACCCTCCTTAATATGAGTGGGCCTCGCCAATTAGTTGCAGGCCTTAAGAGCAAAGGCTGAGATTTCCCAAAGAAGAAGCAGTTGTCCTCAAGATGGCACTGTAGAAACTCTGAGTTTCTAGTTGTTATCTTGCAGAATGCAACATCAATACTTAGCTGAATTTCCAGTCTACTGGCCTGACTTACAAATGTTAGGCTATCAAGTTCTCATGATCATGTGAGCCAATTCCTCAAGTTAAATCTCCCTTCAATCTCTCTGTCTGTCTGTCTGTCTCTCTCTCCCTCTCTTTCACACACACATAAATCTTTCTCTCTCTGTATTTCTGTCTGTTTATCTATCTGTCCCCCCATCTACCCTACTGGTTTTGTCTCTAGAAATCCTAGTATAGGCAGAAGTTAAGATCCTTACCCAAAAGATAAGAAACCAGAGGGTGACAACCTCTGTAGAGCCCACACTATAAAATCAAACCTCTTTTTACTGCCTTCAACCTTACTAAAACTCACAATAAAGTGCACAAAGTGCACTATAGCATTATAGAATACTAGGCATACAACAAGGCCTGGCTACAGGCCCTGTTGCATGGAAATCTCAAGATGGATTTTGCAATCTTCTTAGCCATTACTGATGGGAGTGTGACACAGTGAGAGCCAGGTATAGGTTGGCCACTGACTGATGGCATGACATGGCATAAAATGGCTCATGACATTCATACATAGATTGAATGAACAGGGCAGTCAATAGTGGTAACAAACTAACAGGCTGTGGTACAGTGAGAAACACAGAAGGCCATGAGAGGAAGGCCTGAAGCAAGCTGAAGTTAGACAAAACAAGAGCAGAGAAGGGTTAATAGAAAGAGGAGAAGCCAATCCACTGTGATAATGGTCAATGAATGGAGTGAGTGGTCTCAAGAGCTACCTCAGCTCCTCACAGTACTGCAGAGCCCCAGGTATCCTTAACAAACTCACTTTGTCATCATGAAACTGAAGTGAGGTGTTTTTTTAGTAAAGGATTTTCACCATCTAAAATAGGAGAACTTCCTATGAATGCATCTAGTTTTTCTTTTTTGATTGCTGAATCGTATTCCATTGTGTATATGTACCATAGCTTCCTGATCCACTCATCTGTTTTGGGGCATTTAGGTTGTTTCCAGGTCTTACCTATTGTAAAGAGTGCTGCTATAAACATAGGGGTGCAGGTATTCTTTTGAATCAGTGTATTTGTGTCTTTTGGGTATATTCCTAGGAGTGGGAAGAGGGGGAGGGTTGAGGGCAGACGGGAGCACGAAGGACTGAGGTGATGGTGCACTGGTGATATGGTGATGGGGAATACATGGGGATTACAATTGAATTATTTATATATAAATAAAAAAAATAAATCTAAAAAAAAACATTTTATTTTCAAATGATAGAATTGGCTAAACTTTTCTTTTTTTTCTAAAATACCAAACACATTTGTTTGTAAAAAGTTCTTATAATAAAGAGAGTTATAGAAAAAAATAAAATAGGAGCACTTCATACAGAACTCTAAAGACAGAACTTTAGAGACCAATTAGAACCTCAGTCAATTGATTTTTACACTTGATCTTAGCCAAAAGGCCGAGAAGCGATGATTTTTAAAAAAATATTTATTTTGCTTATTTATGCATACAAGAGCTTGGGTGTAGGCCAGAGGTGCTGGGGGTGGGGTGGGGTTGAGAGGATTCACCAGAGACAGAGTGAGGGAACAGAACAGGCAAACTGACTGAAATGCATTGCTGAGGGGAGCAGTGGGTGAGACAGGAGAGGTCTGTTGCGCCATATGGGTTAGCTCCCTGGCCAGGCATTGAACTTGTGCTATGATGGCTGGCTGTAGCTTCACAGTGGTGAGACTTAATCCTTGCACTGCCAGGGAGGCCCAGTCAATTCTATTTGATTTTTTTTGGAATTCTAGGACAGGAGACAAGCTTATTTTTTTTTTTTATTAGTTATATTTGACATCATTTGTAGTCCCCAGGGAGTACCCACCACCATTTCACCTGTGCACCATCACCTCAGTCCCTTGTGCAC